>JAVIAB010000117.1:15016841-15327385 GCA_032433765.1 Megaustenia siamemsis
CTCCATGTCTTGCTAGGGTGATATTTGGGTGATATGGTCAACATCACACCAGGTTACCTTTACTTCCAAGAAACAACTCTGGTACCAATTTTTAGGGGCTGGGTGAACTCCAAAGCCTTTCTTCTGAGAATTGAGCTAAATCTTTTCTTATCAGGAAGCAAGCACACAACCACTCAGCCACAAAGCTCTTTAATTGCTGTTTGTGTTCATAATTTATTCCTTGCATAGAATAAAGTATTAAATTAATCTTGCAGTGAGTCTTATTTATCGTACATCTAACATCCTTCAAATTGTGCCAAACATCACACAAGGTTCACAAAGTACCTTACTTAAGTCTTATTCTGGATTAGCTTCTTGATCTGAGTAATGTAATCAATGCCTGCTACCTTTGCTTCTGTGTCAGTGTCCATCATGTCTCTTAAGTCAGCCACATTTTTCATTTCCTGTTGTTTCCTATTCAAAGGTTCGTTTTGTGATTATGAGGTTATTTCTTGTCATCACAAAATGCTCACCTTTTTTACCTGATTAGATGAAAACTGTTGGCCTTATAGATGCTAATGGAATAAAAATTGAATTATAGTCTAGAAAACATTGACACAGAATTAAAACATACATAAATACTGATCCTTTCAAACACGAACATGGAAAAATAAGACCTACAAATGCATTTGGAGAAAACCAACCAAGTAATGAAGATTCAAATTAGGAAGATGTAACTTGAGAAAACTTTATTACAGTTACACATGGCTATCCACATTACAGAGCAATCAAGCAGATTCTGAACAATTACTACAAGATTGCACTACCTCTGAATAGTCAGAGAATAAAAGTTTGGCCTGCAGAAGGAAGACTGTAAGATAAACTATTTGGGGGGGGGGGGGGGGGGAGAGAGAGAGAAGGAGAAGACCTCAAGAACACTGTCCAGTTCATGATTCTTGTCTATATATGTAGCAGAAATTGTCACTAAAGAAGAAAAGAGACATGTGAAAACATTTTAGTTCAGTTAAAAGAGTTCCTCAGAATGTTCACTTAGTTATAGATAGAAAATACTGGAAGTGCTACATTCAATCAAACATTGAATAAATAGATCTCAATATGATTCAAAAGGGAGCTTACACAATATTAACAAAATGTTAAGTAATTGAAATTAAATATTTACATTCTAAGGCAATTTGAAGCATTGTAAATTGGATCACAATGTTTGCAACTAAGAGGAAATGCACACAGTGATAACAGAATAGGTCAATCTCAAAAGGGATTCAGAAACAATCACAAGAACTATATTGGGGCTACAGTTGGAAGCTAAAAGAGTGGCAGTGCAAAGAACACCCAGGTGATGTATTGTAGACAGAAGTTACATTGCAGGCATCAAGTATATGAGCCCAAAGATTTGCAGTTCACAGTTTATCAATTATGGCGACTCCATAATTGTTGTCAAACCAGTGTTCATTACCCCCATAGACATTCTGACAGAACATTTGATGCAGAAAATATGGAGTTTAAGACCATTTGAGGTCTTATGCACCTTATGAGCTAGGGCACGTACTGAAGAAAGTGAATTGGTATCATTGTTACCCTACAGGGTAGAAAATGCCAATGGGCTAAAAGTCTTCAACAACACATAGCTGACAGATTCAGTGAACTAGAAACTAATCAAGATCTACACCTCCTTTAGAGCCACAGGAAATAATTAAGAGCTTTATCCTAGTTAACAGAGATTGAAAAATGAAGGGAATCGTGTTCTCAAAAATGCATTGCTGAAGTTAGATGGGCCAAAGGCACACAAGTTACAACAAAAAACATCTATGGCCATTTATAAACTCATTTAAGGGCTGACAATTAAGAAGAGTACTTGCCAGGAGTATGCCAAAGCAAATAAGTTGTATCCCAAAAGACTAAACTGGTCATATTCAAATTAATTGGTTACTCTTCAACCATGACAAAGTAGTACATGAAGAAGAAGAGATGCACAGAGTTTAAGAAATACTACTTTGCTTAAATTTTAACAATGCTACAAAATTGTATGTTTTGTTCATTAATTATACTTTTATTATCATTCTGTACCTATTTTTTTTTTAATAATTGTCATGTAGAAAAGTATTTAATTTTAATCTCATCTAGCTTTCTAATTTGTTGTTTCATCTGGCTCCATTTCTGAATTTAATAACCATATCACAATGGCTGATCAATATTCTATATTCTCTTTAATTGTGGCATGAATAATGAAAGGTTGGAAAACAAAATAATTTGCCTTCTCTTTTTCCCGATGCACATTTATAATCACTGATTTCTTTTGCATCTATTTCTGTCAGTAAATAAGCACTCTGTTAATGCTTTGTTGCAACCTGTTAGACATGACTTGTTAGCAAATTGCTGGCATAAATAATTATAAGAAGCCAAAATAAAAAATAGTAATAATGAAAAGGAAATTGTTGAAATCGTGAGATTAAAAAGAAGCTAAAACATCAGCAAGTGCCAAGGTCCAGTTATATAGGAACTCTCAGAAACAGACGATGAAAGGTATAAGACCAACAAGAAACATATATCTCAGCATAAGCAATCTTTCAGAATGTGTAAAGCACAAACAAATCGTTGTGTGATTTTCAAATTAGAGAGCCAGTTGTTTTTTTAATGTATAGATTATCATGAAGATTTGAAAATCAAATGAAGAAATATAAGAAAATAGTGTCAATAAAAAAAAAAAGGATGGCTACAAGAGAAATAAAGCATGACTTTTAATGAGCACACAAAGGAAACTTAATTATTGAGACGTTTGGTTTTTTAGACTCATATTTTATGTCTCAGCAATATTATTTTTTACCATATGGTAAGTTGGTAATCGGTGCAAACTTTCCAAAGTGAATATGCAAAATCCTAATGGTTTTAATGAACTATTTTTATTTTCATAATTAAAAAAAAAAAAAAAATTCATAATTGCAAGCTATTTAATGTGTGACGCATAATTTTCAATAAAGTTTTCTGTATTCATGTATAAACATCGATTACATGTAGCAAATCATTGATTATTGTTATTATTTTTTATTATCCGGACTAACCTAGTCACAGTTAGTCTGGATAATTTTAGTTTTTGCAGTTATATTGTACAATTTGTATAAAATAGCCAGATGTGAAAGCCAATACAGGATCATAGAATAGATGACAACAATGAATAGCAGTGGAGCTCAAGAATGAATGATGTGCAGTGAAGATGCACAGAGCACACCATCAGAAAACAAACCTAGAAGTTTAATTTTTTTTAATTATACATACTCTACAATAAGGGCTTCCTCTGCATCATAAAACTATTGGAGTATTTTGTTAGGCTCATATTTTTCAATATTTTATGGATGACTTGCTCAGTGTCACCATACCGTTTGACTTTCCCATTAAAAAAATAATCTCTCCAACACCAATTTTTAGAAGCTGGCTATTGGATGACCCAATGTCATCTCAGTTTGAAAAAAAATTCACCAAATCTTATAATTTATCCCGGAACATTCTGGTCAGTAACGATCACTAAACTAAACAGTCAGCCACCAAGGCTGTGCTATACAGGAACTTGCACAAACTGTTACATTACTGTCAAAGAAAAAATGTTGACAGGCAGAAGGTGTGATAATCATCAGTAAAATGGAGCTCAAGACAGTACTGAGCTGAGAGCAGTTTGTGACTCATAGTTTACTGCTGACATCAGATGAGTGAATTATATTTTTATCAATTATACCTTTGATCAGATGACAGAGAATGAATGATTCAGATGACAAAGAGGAATGATGATGATAAATGAAGCACAAGAAGAATAGCACAGTGGCACAGAAAGAAAATAATAAAAGGTCAGGAGAGTTAATTTGTATAAAAATCCAAATTAAATAATTGCAGTTTTAGCACAGTTAATTATCATATTTAATTTATAAAGTTTATAAATTCAGTTTTTAAAATTCAATATTTTTGCTGAATTATCAAATCATACAATTTATCATTTGTTATTGTTTTTGTGTTGTTGCAGTTCTCTGGTTTTTCTGTGTGTGATTATGAGTTTGGCTTATTCACACTCTAAAAAAATCTGCATATTTTTGTTTTGCATGGTTCACTGTTGGTTACAAATATCCACAGATTGAATTTTGTTAATTACTTACACATTCATCTGCATGGTATACATTTCATGCTGCTTTCTCTGCCTACACACTTTATCCAATATCTAGTTAACTAAAAACTGAAATGCAACATTTAGTTAGATGATTGTTATGATTTTACATGGAATTTTTAATGCAGTTGATCTAAAAATATTATAACTAACAGAATCATTATTTTAAAACAAAGATATTTTGTTGGTTTTTGTGTTCTTTTTATGTTGTCATGCCCTTGATTAAAATCTTTTGATTAACATGTCACTATATTTGTAAATTGTATTAAATCAATTTGCTGCAACAAATTGCTATCTTATGTTTTCATTCAATATGTCATTTGATTTTAAGTAATGATTCATTATCCTGTGCGTTACCGGGGCCTCATTATGAGTAAAGAATAGTGACACTGTGACCTTCGAGGCATGTTGTAAGAGGCGACTAAGGAGGTTGATTGATGGCTTGACAAGCTGTCATTGTAAAAAGTATTGTTATGGAAACAGAGCCATAGAAGTTTCTGTTTTTGAGATTGTGGTCCTGCCCTATGTGCCGTCTTCGGCTCGAAAGGACAATAGATAGATAGATAGAATGATTCATTACAAATCTTAGCTTTTATATTCCTGTTAAATTAATAAGTAAATGAATTCATTATGCACATCCTTCATAAATTCATTTTTCTACATTGCTGTTAAGAAAAGAAAAAATAATTAAATACTTTGCAATGCTCATAAGTTTCATTTTAAAAATAGTATTCATATTCAAAATAGTTAAAGAAAACAATTAATAAAAGGCTTCTAAATGTACAATTTCTGCCCGTTAATTGTTTTGATCTTGAAAAATGTTTTTTTTATTATTAACAGTTTACCATCAAGATTTTGCCTAAAAGTAAATAAGTCACACTTAGATCTGCATTAGCATAATTTAGTGCTCGATTTAATGTTTCACTAAATTAAACTTTGTTGCTAGTCAAAATGTATATATAATTCAATCTTTTATTATCATTCTTTAATTATTTTTTTAGTTCTTAAAGCTCCTTTCGCTGTCATTGTACATTACTGTTAACTATTTGCAGCTTTATATTTCATTTACATGGTTATGTACATTCATAATTTGGTCTGTGTACAGAGTTTTCTTTCGCTACTAAAAAATTTCTCACAACTTTTAGGAGTTCTGTACTTCATTGTTTAAAATGAGAGAGGTGAAACTTAACGAAAACTCTAACCTTTTATCTTGTTAATAATTGACAAGGATAAATGTTAATGTATGTGGATTGTTTTAAAATTCTCTGCTAATGACAAATGAAACATCTACCAAGGGTTCAGCATTTTTACTTGTATAAATTAAAATGCAACATCAACATTATGACTAGTAGGCCTCTATGAGATGTAATATGCAGTTGATTGAGGACGTAAAAGCTAAGAAAAGTAAATTGAGGCTAACAGTTTTGCTAGTAAAAACAGTAATTAAACATAAAAACAAATGAAAGGACATAACTAATCAAGGAAAGCAAATATCAAAACAAATCTAAGGAAATAGCCACAGGAACAAATATCTAAATGAACCAAAAGAAATAGTCAATCAACAGAAGAGAAATAGTTATGAAACAAAATAACTTGGATGAATTTTATTTATATTTTTTTTTTTTACTAAATCTTATCATAGCTTCAAAGATGGAGATCATATTTATAATTACAGGAGAAATGTACGAGAAAACATTCTCCAGCTACAACAACCTTCAGTTAACTCTGAGATTCGTGGAGCAACTCATTTCACTGAAGCTAGCCTTCTTAGCTTAGAAGGCAGAATAATTTTCTGTTAGTTATTGTTGTAGTTGCTTATCTACCCATACTTATCCTTAATATGTTTTCTGTTTTTAGTATATGCAACATATGATAAAGGGCTTGTTCTTGAAAATATGTGAACTTTATTGGTTCGTTTATGTGAGGCTGCTAAAAATACTTGTTTTGTTTCATGTAATAATTGTCAATGATATATTAGCCCTGTGTTCCGATTTTAGTTGCATGAACACTTCTAAACATATTTTACTTCTTTGATGCCAAGCAAAGTAAAATATATGTAATCTTAATTTTAAAAAATTTCTATCCTCTGTTAGACTGATCTTACAACTGCTGACAAATGAAGTATCAACCATACCCCCAACCAGTGGCTCTATTTCTCCAAATACGGTCCAAAGCGGTTACATGTATCCAACATACCCTTCAGATTCAGAGAAGCAGACTTGCGACAGTTACTAGGGGTAAGTCACCGTCTTATGAATCACCTTAATCAGTGCATGGTTATACAGTAAAGATGGCAATCTCTGTGTTTACTTTGTAAAATCTGTTTGCATCAAGTCTGTCTAGGTCTTCTGAACAAATAATTTAGACTGATATCCCCCAAAAATATATATAAATAATTTGTCTCTAATAACTTGTGGCGGGTCGTAATGACTTTTTTGACATTCCCGGCTCTTACTAAAGAAGTTGGAGTTTGTCTATTCCAGGCTATGCAGGAAACTACTTCTTATTCCCTCCTCTCCATACCTCCTCCTCTAATACTTCCCTACCTCCCGATAGACTAACTTCCTCCGGACCACCCCTCTATCGCCCTTCTCATTATACCGGCTTATTATTCTTCCTCTCTTAATCTCTTCCTCCAGTATCCAATCCTTCCTTTCGTTGACTACCTCTCAACTCTTTCAGTTCGAGGCCATCCATTTGTAGAGTCCATCTCTCTCACCCACTGCCTAGTTTACTACTTTGTAGTGTCATTCAATTTCTTTCTCTTAACTCTCGCGTGATCTCTCACTTCCATTGTTGAGTGATTTATATGTATTGCTTGTTGTGTCCCAGGAAGTGTCCTCGTCTATCCCCCTCTTCTCCCCCCCCCTTTTTGGTTTTCCCGATATTAGATCCTTTTGCCCTCTTTACTGACCTGTCTTGTCACGTGTTGCTTTCTATACACGTTCTCTGCGCTTTTAGTCATTCCGACTTGTTTCAGCACGGATTACAGTTTTCCTGCTCTGAGCTCAGCTAAGTACAATTTATTATACATTTTCTCTCTCTTTTTCTATTTTATTATATTTGACGCCCATCATACCTCTCATCATGTAAAATTCATTCTCTCTTTTCTTATTTCTGCATCCTACTTTCCTCGCCCTCCACTTGATCATCTAACATGTAGTAATTGTGCTTCACCGCTTGTTGTCGTTGTCCCTGTATTCTGAAGAAGGCCATAGGCCGAAACGTCAGTATTGTGTTGTGTTCTTTATTTGTAAAGCTGTCACCATACCTTGGAGTGTTTAGCACACCCCACCATTGGCTCCAGGGAAACTACTGGTCCAGCCCAGAGATACTGCAATACTGGGTCTTCTATATCAGCAATAGCCACCACAACAAGTAACACGGCCAACCTAGCTTCTGTTAGCCAGTCAGTTTTGACACAGACTGTTACCAGGGAGACCACAAGGAGGTAGAACTGCTAGGTCTTGATCAACTGATGGTGCGCTGACCCTGCTATTGCGACTGCAGGTCACAGGCACCTCTGCTCCCCAATTTAATTACTTTTAAAGTAAATATATAACCATTTTTTTTGTTTGTTGCTGAATTTGGAATTTTAAACTCACAAAAACCATTTTATTGTGGTTATATACGATAATATTGAAATGAGCATACTGTGAGTTCTGTTAATAAAATTATGATACAACTTTCCTCCCCAAAATATGACAGCAACTGCGAAATGTTGAACATTCAATAGATCTGAATTTATAAAATACTCACCAGGGTGCTGTAGAAGAAATCACTATAGGCATTTAGACATGCATCCCACTACTTGGGTAGACAGCAGACATCGTTTTAGAAAAAAAAAACTGTGGTTGCTCATTGAATCATTTTGTTCGCAACATGCGAGTGAGTATTGTCATGCAACAGATTCTCACCACTCGAAAGCTTGCCAGGTCTCTTATTCTTGATGGTTGTATGCAGGTTGTCTAGTGTGTCTTGTAGCAGATGCACTGATTCACACCAGGCTTTTTAATGTCTGCCAATAGAAGCCCTTCATGGTAAAAAAAATGTGGTCAGCATAATCTTACCAGCAGAGAATTTTTGGATTTTGGTGATCAGGATGTTTTAATTCATTTTCAATGTTTTGTTGCATGACTCATCACCTGCTGCTATGTGCAACAGGTATGTATCCTCCCTCCTATAAGTAATGCAGCATGTGGTTCAAAACTCTACCCCATGCATTCTTCCTTATGGTGGTTGGTCAGCATCTATGGGGCCCATTGTGAACACACGTTCCGATAAATCAGTTTCTTTCTAATCACCATTTGAACTGTCCCAAGTGATACAGTGAATTCATCTGTTGTGAACATAAGCCCTGACGATGGTCCACCTTATTGCTGCATCAATCTCGGTGATGGCTTCTTCTGTTGCAACAATATTTACCTGACCTGGTAGCAGAAGAACTTTAATTAACTCATGTCCTTCTTGAAACATCCATGCCCAGTCCTTCACTGGAGTCTTAGAAACACGTTTGTCACCATACACTGCTTACATTTGGCAATGAATGTCGGACTGGTTGACATCCTTCGGCTGTGAGAAATTGAATCACTGCTCGCTGATTGACCTTATTGGATTCCATATCACACCAGCCATTTTTCCAATTGTCTCCAACAAAACAAATTTATACTGCACAGAGACACAATTGCATTGGCGTATTCTTATTATGGCAGCTGTGACATCATCATGCCTCCTACTATGTCCATTTGGTGCAGCTCAGGTAGGTTTCATTTGAATACATTTTATAAACCCCTTTCACACAGTTGCAAATACATACATGCCTGTATTTGGGAATGTTTATGATTTTAAAACAAGGATATTCTTTCACTTTTTATGTCTCATCTCTTAATCCACATGGGCTTAAAGTTGTGAGCCACTCTTGCCTGCCTTCTTGTACAAAGATTAGTGGTAATTGTTAATTGATATCTTACTCCACCTCTTTCAGTAATTCTAGAAACAGACTCGTTAGATCTCAAGCAAATAGAGATTAAAGAAAACAATCTGGTACCCAAAAGGTAAAAGGTAAAGGTAAAGTACGAGACTTCAATCGGCATCTTAGCATGCAAGTTTTATCACCCATATGTGCTCGGCCGCCAATCCAGAAATATTCAAGACTTCTGGACAGTGTCGCTTCAAGCGTCAAAACTCACGATGTGAAATGGCATTCCTCACTTTCCCAGAGTACTACCTTGGTACCCATTTCTGCCAGTGGCTGGGAAGACTGCTGGGGTATTTTTTTTCAAACCACGAGTACAAATCACACTTCTTCCAGCGGGAATCAAACATGGGTTGTCCCGAACATCAGTAGCCCAGTTGGGTGGTTTTCCCATCTAGGTACAGAGCCCCACTGGTACCCAAAAATTCAGCCTGAATATCAGATGTATTGGGCAGAAGAGTATAAAATATTGTATCTTTCTGTAAATGACAACACAATGCTTCTACATTCATTTAACATCCTTTTTATTTGGTTATTTGGTTATGGAAGGCCCTGGTATCACTGCAAATGAAATAAAATCCATAATTGCTCAACCACCCGTGCCAGCGTAATCATACGAATCTCATCTCCCAAACAAAGAAAGGTGACTGTAGTCCCAATCATAGCAGTCTCAGTACACGCCAAAAGATATAAGGTGAAACCGCGCAGAAAGTGAACACAGCCAACTGTTCCCTGTTATACGATATCAACATTCATCGAAAGCAATTGGAATATTGAAACATGATCAAAACGGATGAGACACATAGCTCACGGTGTGCACAGAGCACTTAACTCAGTAGCTCCTGCAACAAGCCAGACTTGGAATACGAGGAAACTGCTTAAAGGAACACTTTTCATTCATAGCCTTCAATTGTTCCCGCTGCCTATCACAATATACCGGGAGTTCACTTCTCTTGAAAATGATGATCGTCATATTTTTAAAAAATATAGAGCACAATCTGATGATGCTAGGCCATCGTTGTTGACTCCAATTCCGAACATATAGACACATAGATAGTCATCAGATTATCCCCGTCGCACATCAAACAACAGACCGTAAGATTAGCGTACGGCCGGTCTAGGGATTTACGATGACATAGCACACAAAAAATGTCGTACACACAAATTCGCTCCTTCCGATTTCTGATTACTCTAGTAAAAGCGGCATCCTTTTAATTATAAATATGGATGATAAAGAGGGGTAGTTATCAGGTCAGTGCAGCAGAATAAGAAGTCTTAATCACTGGGAGTTAGGGGGGTATGAATTTCAGCAACTAGTAATCTGAAAGTTCATTCTTTAATGTTAGCTTAAACTTTTCTTTTGCCTGCCTTTACTTCAATTTCTGCATACAGTTCCCCACACAATGTACACAGTTCTAACAATATTTGAAAGAAATTTGATTTGTTTAAATAGAAATTAAATGATGAATAATGAAGCTTGATTGTCCTAAATATTTGAAATCTCTTATCTTCACAGCAGTTTGGAACTATTTTAGATGTGGAGATAATATTTAATGAACGTGGCTCAAAGGTGAGTCATTTTAATTCAGTGGAGAAAAATATATTATATTTACTGGCTAGAATTTTAGGGTTATTTTAAGTAAATAACTCTCTTTAAAAAAATGTAATTGAAATTATTTTCTGGAAAAAAAAAAATATTGCAGCAAATTTATGCTGAAATTCTTAACAAATTTTCCCCAGAAAAAAAAATTACCAGATGTGTTTTATCCTGTAAATGTTCATTATGAAGTATTGTGGTAATTGCTCTGCAGTTCTGGGTCAAATGTGCCAATTGCTCCAGTCATTGTAGGTCTGTGTCATTGGTGGATTTCTATGATATTTTCAATATATCAGACTCTTGGTTTCTCTTATGGCTGGAAACCAGGTCATTGGCTGTTGGTGACCTGTGGTGGTAAATGGTTAAACTTCAGACAAAGCCAAAGAATTATATTTTCTTTTTAAAACATTTCTGGTATATTTTTTTCTTATGTTGTTATTTCTCTTGCTATCAATTCTGGTGATATTAATGGTTTTGTTAAAGCATTTTTTAAACTCATATATTTTTATCCTTCTGTTTTGTATCTTTCATATTGACCATGTTTAATTTTTATAGATTTGGATGCTTCCCTTTTTTTATTTTAGCTGTAGACTGACAAAGTAGTCAGAAAGGTCTTATTGGACAAGACCATAATTCCTACATTAGAGTGGGATTTGTAGTCATCCTTCACAGGGTGTTCCATGTCTGGCCCACACTGTTAATCTCATTTTTCAATGTCTTAGCCTTATCCTTTGTCTACCCTTCTTTTGTCTTTCCTCTGGAGTCCACTATATAACAGTTCTTGTGAGTGTTTCTGGATCTTTTCTGACCACATAACATATCCAACTCAATTGTCTTCTTCAGGCAGGTTGTGTGAAATTATAACATTCTTGACAAAGTAATCCTATGAGTATGATCATCATCAAGTACTATGCTTGCTGGTGTAGGTGATCATGTTTCTCCACAACTTTCGATCTTGATTGTTATTTAGCATTTCCATTGTTGACCTTCTGCCAAGCCATTCTCTTAAGCTGTCTCATATATCTTTTCTCTTTGCTTCCCTCTATCTCTTTGTCCCTCAATTTTTCCAGTTGTTACAATATATTTCAGCTGTTTCCTTCTCGTTACATGGCCAAAAAATGATGATTATTTCTTCCTAATATTGGAAATTAGTTCTCTTTTTGCTTTGGCCTCTTTCAGAACGTTTTCATTACTCTTCTTAGCTGTCCATGGTATTCTCAACATTCTTCTGTAAATCCACATTTCTACAGCCTCCAGTGATTTTTTTATCTGTTGTCCTATTGTCCATGATTCACATCCATATGTTAAGACTGGCTCTACATAACATTTAAGAACTCTTTTTCTTGTTTCTATTGTCAAAAATGGACCTCATTTTTTGGAAAGCTGCTTTTGCCGGAGCCATTCTGCATCTCACCTCTCTTGTACGTCTACCATCTCACCTCTGTTGTACATCTACCATCTCACCACTGTTGTACATCTAACATCTGAGGTTAACATATGAGTATACTATTGTTATTTGCTCTTTCGCTTCAGCTTTTATGTTAGTTTGTTTGAGTTGTGACAACAGTTTGTTTGGTACTACACTAGCTTTCATCCTGTTTTACTTTCTTGTCCTCGTCTAAATATCTTTGATTCTGTAACTTTAATTTTTATTCTTTGTCAAAAATCAAAGCCTCCATTATTATTTTTCCATAAAGTTCTGTATTTCATGACTAGGTGATCCACATAATAATGAATATTTAAAACATTCTTGTACTTTTTTTTTACAGTCTTGGCTATTAATGACTTTTTAAGCAAGAGTTAAAAGATATAGTATTTATATTAAGTGTCACCCATTAAGCAATTTAAATTATACATTCATGGATTACAATTAAATTGAAAATAAACAATCTTAAAAATAGCTGCAATTTTTTTTTTTAAATGACACATCAGACATACTTTATCTAAAGAATTCATCAGTTTAAGGTTTTTTAAATATATTTTTTAAACCCCTCAAAATATAATAAAGTATATTTTCTTTGGTCATGTTCATAAATTTTGTAAATTTTCTAATTAATACATTAATTATTTTTTTAAAATGCTATAAATTATGCCTGCTGTGTCAATTACAATAAGTTTAGTGTGAAAATGTCATTTATGAGAAAGTTCTTTGCTTGCATTTTTTTTGTATGACTCAGACAACATTTGTTGTAATTTCAATTTGTGATGTGTTCATTTATGAAATTATACTTTAAGAACACATTTTTCCTAATCCTAAAAGGCAGCATATTTTCTTTTAATGTCTGTCTACACAAATAATGGAAGCAAAGTAAAATAACAGTTCATATACATTCTGATCAAACTGGTCAGCTTAATATTAATTGTTTTTTCTTATTTTGACAAGCAAATAAATACATTTGGTGAAAGTTCATAACAAAGCACTTTATTACATTTTTTGTTCATATTTCCTGTTTATTAAAAAAAAAACACACACACTTTTATAATTTCAAGTGAACTTTTTGCAGGAATTCTGTGCCAAATTGTTTCACATACATTTGCCATGGTGGCTTCTGTAGCACTCTGTTTTGTTTACCTTGTCACAGGATCATGCACTGTTCCTTTTTAGTTGCAATTTTTGTCCATGCTTTCTAGGATAAAATGATGTTATTATTTGCTCCAAAATATCTGAAATATGTGTTCACCATGATAATTCTAAGTATCTGAGGACTTCAGCATTGAAAACATCCTTGTTTTAGTTAAAATATATAATTTTTGTAGGGATATGGCAAAACAAACATTTCCCAGATTATTATTGCAATAAAAATATTAATATAATGACCAGAAACAACAAATTTAATGGTTCGGTCATATAACAAGACTTCACTTAAACAAAATATCCCAGAACACACTGTTCATAAGAAACAATAGGAAAAAAGGAATGGGCAAGCTCTGAAAGCTATGAATTAAGGGAATAACTGAGGCAGCAAAAGACATCTGAGACAGTCTGTAGAGTCTTGCATTGAACACTGTGTATTTCCCTTATATAATGAAGTTAAAGAGTGAGAGGAAAACAATAATATTACTGCTTTTAAAAAATTGATTAAAAATGTTTTATGTAAACAATTATCTCAGTGGACATTTACAAAATAGACAAAATGTCATTAAAATCTGCAATCCTCAACAGCTCCACCCTTTGATTATGATCTGGATTATGCTGTGAATAATAGAATGCGGAAATAAGGGACACAATCAATAAACATTTGGTCAAATGTTATTGTCACAAAACATACAGGAAACTATAAGACGAGCAGTGAGTGCAAAAAATACACATTATGAATAAACATGTTCTATCAAAATGAAAGGAAGGTGAAAAAAAATGTATGTTGTTTACTACACTTTAGAAGCATCAGCTACAAATAAATGAGACAAGCATAAAGGTGAAAGCATTGACGGACAAACCCAGGACTCATTTTTTTTTTTTTTAAACCAGGGCTTTTTTCCTCAGTTGGAACTGTCTGGAGCACTTTCTGGTCAACTTAAAGAAATTTAACAATCACGAACATCACAACTCACTTACTGCCTGTTTTAAATTTACATTTTATAATCATAATATAATTTTATAATAAAATTGAATATATTTTAACAATATCCTTTTAACAGATCTAAGTACACCAGTGCTTCAGAGGCCTGGTATGATATAACTTTCTAGTTTTATGGAATGAGGGCAATAGAGCTCCAGTAAACTTTTTGTTTTGAAAATAAGCACTTCAATTCCACTAGGTTTTTTATTTTCCCAGGAAATACAATGAATCTGTCCAGGGGGAATTAAAATGTGATTAATTCTACTGTTTGAAAATGATATAGTGCTCCTAACTGACAATATCAACAAGATGCAAAATATCACAGATATCTTATCATCAATGGTGGAAAAAATAGGACTTCAATCAACAGGGATTAAACAAAAATAATGAAAATTAACAATACCCAGAGGGCAATATATATCTCAGTCTCCAGGCATTGGAAAGAGTAGCTAATTATATATATCTTGGTAGTGATATAGATCAAGAAGGTGAAACAAAGAAAGAGATCAGAAGCAGGATGGTAAAAATAGCAACAAATTTTAAAACCTGGACAATATATGAAAATTAAAAATACTAAGCAAAAAAAACTAAACTTTGAATATTCAACTCAAACGTATAATAAACACTTACCTATGCATGTGGAAGTTGGAAAACATCAAAAGAGATTGAGAAAAAACTAAATGCTTTTTGAAGACAAATGTCTTAGAAAAATTCTCTGTGTACAATGGAATGAATTCAAGACTTATTTTGAAATAAGAGAAATGGTCATGCGGCCAAAGATCTCATCAGGATACAGAAAAAGAGGAAGACCTAAAGAGACACTAAAAAGAACACTTATAAGAGAAGCAAAGTTGGCAGGTATAGACTCATTAGATAAGATCAAACATCTTACCAAGAAAAGAGATAAATGGCGAAAAACATTACAAGTCCTATGTGATGTCTACCGGTGTGGGAAAGATCAAGAATCCTACCGTTTGAGGCAGAAACAGATGGTTTAATGAAAGACAATCACCAAATATCATGTCTACCGTGTGGGAAAGATCAAGAATCCACTGTTTGAGGCAGAAACAGATGTTTAATGAAAGACAATCACCAATATCATGTCTACGGTGTGGAAAGACCAAGAATCCTACCGTTTGAGGCAGAAACAGATGGTTTAATGAAGGACAATCACCAAATATCATGTCTACCGGTGTGGGAAAGATCAAGAATCCTACCGTTTGAGGCAGAAACAGATGGTTTAATGAAAGACAATCACAAATATCATGTCTACCAGTGTGGGAAAGATCAAGAATCCTACCGTTTGAGGCAGAAACAGATGGTTTATGAAGGACAATCACCAAATATCATGTCTACGGTGTGGGAAAGAACAAGAATCCTACTGTTTGAGGCAGAAACAGATGGTTTAATGAAGGACAATCACCAAATATCCCTTGTGCAGCTTTCTATTGAAGCAATTTTATTTTTTTCGCTCACCAGCTTTTACCTCTGACAAATCCCTAGGAACTGAACTTTGCGTGTTAATCCATTTTTTCCCTGGCAACATGTGCACAGGGGTTCCTTGCCGCACAGGCAGATAACTCTGATTTCGGAGGTACTCATATCATATTTTTTTTCCTTCGATGAGTAATTGATGTTTCAAGCCGAGCCTCACTGCTGAGACCAGGGGTGGTTGCCGCAGAGAGAAATCATAAATAAAAATCCCAACTGGTGTAGCCGGGATTTGAACCCACAACCTCTCTGTCTCGAGGCTGTCTTTTTGCCATGAGACCACCAGTCCCCGAAGCAACTAAAATGTACAGAACTTTAAAAAAAAAATTGAGATGGTTCTTAACGCACAAATAAACAAAATTTATAACCAGATATGCCGATAACTGGAGCTCAAACAGGAAGTGATAATGAAGTCCACCTGAGCTGATGATGAAAAGGTTAAAACAACTATAAATCAAGTAGATAATTCAAGAAAGAAACAAAAAACAAATGGAGAGTGACAACTGCTTCAGGTCTGTTTAATGGAGAACAAGGATTAAAGCTAACAAATAATTAATCAGCTCTGTAGCATTGGATGCTATTCTAAGCTCACAATTCAAGCATATTTCATTGGATATTTCTTATTTGACAGACAGATGTTGTGTCCTTGTCTGATCCTGAACAATATTTCTGAGACACAAGTAAACAAATCTTTCAAAATATGTTTTTTTCTCCCAATTTTGTGACCAGTTTCATCAGAACATAAATTCTTTCCTTGGTGATAAGTTTATGTTTTATAACATTTGGAAATAAAATGTAAAAGAAAAGATTGTTAACTCCAGTGTGAATTTGTTGCACAAATTATGCAGTGCTGGTTGCCTTTGGAAGCATTTTCAGCAATCATTTGATATATAGATAACACTTATGAATAAGAAACAACTATCATTACCACGCTTATCCTATTTCTGGTGGTAGCAGGTGTATTTTATGAGCCTGCATAGTATAAAGGTTGAGTGCCTACTACATCTCCATGTGGTATTTTACCCCCAACAAAAGAGAAACAAATTGTTTACACCTTCCAGAGAATTGAATTTGCATTTACCTGATGGAGAACAAGTTTTTAAATCCTGATGGAAAAGGAAAAAAACGTTAGAGTATTTCTTGTAGATTTTTATTTTCTGTTGGAAGTCATTCATTCATTACAACAACTATCACGACATAATTTGGGCAGCATTTATGGATTGCGTAGTTTATTTTGGAAGTCTCTAATTATTTGGAGTTCCGTTTTTGTTATTGATATAAATTATACAAAATTGAAAGCATAATTGTAATTTATGCTTTTTTTCATAGTTATCCCATAAAAACTTTTTGACACTGTGAAACTAACATTTTTTAAGGCAAGAGAGTTAAAAACAATCTTTTTTTTTTTGCCAAATGTAATTAAATTTTTATTAATATGTTAAAGGGAATGTTAAAACATGTATTTAGTTTAATAAATCTTCTGTTTCATTTCAATTCAGATCATTTAGATATGCAAATTATATTTGTCATTTAATATCCCCTTCTACATTTCATTTATTGATGCTTCATGTTTGTAATAATCCATCACTTTAAAAAGTTGCTCATTTCTATTGTTTACCATGTATTATAATAATGTTATATTTATTCAGTGATAGTTTCATTGTTTGATGTAATATGTTCATAAATTGTTTATTATCTGAAGGATTCACGTATTTATTAATTTTGTGTTTCTTTTATGTATTTATTGTAATAGTTTGCTTATTTTTTCACATTCATTGTTTTATGTACTTCTTTCAAGACCCTTTTTTTAAGTTCTTTTTTCGTTATTATTTTACATTCTTATTTTTTAAATTAAATTTTTGTTGTTGTTATTTTTTTTTTTAAATTAACATACACCACAAATGCATAAGATGTTTTATTTGTGATCTTCTTTCACAATTTGTTTTGTGTGTTATAAATGTGTTTTTAAATTATTTATATCACACCTTATTACTTTGTTTAACAAGTCTTGGTTAATAGGTCTTTTGGTTAATTTAATAATTTCATCACTCATAAACCTGTTGATTCAGTCATTTAGTCATTCATTAATAAATTGTTTCCTCATTGTTGATTTTGCTGACAGTTTTTAACACACACTCACACAATTTTTTAAATCTTTTACTGAACATTAAAACATTATTGTTTTATATAAAATAGTTTTTGTGCAGAGTTTAATAACATCTGGTATCTTGAATGTGTTTTACACAGTCTCATTATAAAGCTGCTTTAATCTAACAGTTTGGTTAGCTGTGACTGTGCAATTGAACAAGTTGTTTCTAATCATTGCACATTTTAAACAAAAAATGGTTTGCTGTGCACAATTACTAATTACTATTTATGAATTTGTTATTTACTTTTCATAGTTTATGTTTATTATTATTATTATTATTATTATATTTTAATTATTATTATATTTTATAAATTGTCAATGTCATTTTGTTATTTATTTTTTAAAAAAAAATTAGTAGGCAGGCAGTATTTATTTTGCTTCTTCATTAAAAAACGTATTTGGACAATGATGCTGTTATACATTACAAAACTGCCCCACTTTACAGGGACTTGAGGAGGAGAACCTCTACAATCTACTAAAAAGTTGTATTGCTGTTTAAAATTTAGAGTCTCAATGGACAGCAAACGAAATAATTAAAAGTGATGCACTGAAAGAACTCAAGGTGCATAAAAAACTTAGAACAAACAGCTGAAAGAAACAACTATCAGATGCTGAGAAAGTTGAGGTACAGTGAGAAAAAATTCTTGGAGAGAAAAATAATGAATGACAGAGAGAAAAATAATGGACATTTTAGCATTATTGTTTTCATGGAAAATCCAAGAAAGGAATTGACAGAGAGCACTAACAGCGGAGAGTTGTTAGAAGGATGATCATCAATGCCTGTTGGCATGGTACATAATGATGTTGCTACAGAAATAATAACAAAATATTATGTTTGTTTATATTAATTGTGTTTGTTGCTTGACTGTTTTAATATGTGAATGAACTATATAACAACATGTGTGTAGAATAATGAAATATGTTTGGTGAAGAGTTTCTTATATATGTGTGTGCACTGGAAAGCTCATTAGTTGGAATGTCAATTGATTCTAGTCTTTAAATAGTGACTGTTACAATATCAGGAATGAAGCTATATGTGATATGTAGCTCATGTATGTTTCTTGCTGCATGGCTGATGTTCAAGCTCTAGAATAACCCAAAGTAGTATCTTTTAGGTCTTTCAACCTTTATGTGCCAGAAATAGAACTATTTGTACAAAAATGTTAGATCTGTTTTTAGTTAAAAATTAGACATTTCATGAATAGTCTTAGGAAATATTAAAAGTGCTCATTTTAATTAAACATAATATACATTATCCACCTTTCTTGGAATGAGATAGAGGTAACACTGTGTGAAAATGATAAAGGATCCACAATGAGTTTTAAAAACACGATACAGCTGTAAAATTATTTTTTTAAATTATTAGAGCTAATAGTTCAGCATTTAAGATGGCTAACAATATTCTCTATTTTGTTCTGGAGGGAATAACATTCTACAACATGTAAATAATTATTGTAAATTATGTATAACCATGTGAAGTAAAGGTGATGGAAGATATGTTAGATTGAGTTCAAATCATTTAAAGTATTGGGGTCTGGGTGGTATAGAATAGGACATCACCTACTGGACAATAAGGTTGTGGGTTATAATCCTGTCACAGGTGGTGGGAATTTCTCTTTGAATCCATGGTTTCTTTGTGGCTTTATTCTCCACTAGTCTTCTGGGTAGTGAGATCTGATGATTAGCTGTCTAGGATAACAATGAAAACACAGGAGACCCAAAGAACTCTTGACAGTTAAAAGTTAAAAAGTGTAGGCCAAACGGCCACTGCCTTTAGCAAAATTATTAGAAAAAAACTACCAAAAAATTGTCACACTCTCAAAGATAAAAATATGAGTACCTCAAAGTCAGAGGATATCTGCCTGTATGGAGAGGGTCATCTGTTCATACCGAGGACACTCCGAGCTGAGAGCTGAGGATGCCCTTGTATACTGGGAACAAAACATGTATTTACGCAAAATTCAGTCCCTGAAAAGGCTCATGGGCAGGCTTCATCATCATCATCGAGTGCCTTCTCCGCAATGAAGGTTGGCTACCATGGAGCGCCATTCTGCGCTATCTCTTGCTTTGATGGTGCACGTTGTCAAAGGCTGAATTGTCCATCTTTTGATGTTACTCGTCCATGTTAGTCTGGTCTGCCTCTGCCTCTTTTACCTTGTATTTTCACCTCCAGGATTACTTTTAGTAGGCTGTTATGTCTTTTAACATGGCCCAAAAATCACATTTGTCTTGTTTGAATTGTGCTTAGTAGTTCTCTTTTCGTTGTTAGTTGTTTTAAGACTTCATCTTTTGTTTTCTTTTCTTTCCATCCATTTCTACCTATTCTTCTATAAATCCACATTTCAAAGACTTCAATTCTCTGTTCTGTTTTCTTGTCTAATGTCCATGTTTCTGCACCATATAGGAATATTGAGAAGATGTAACATTTTGCTATTTTTAGTTTAGCCCTGGTGTTATTTGTTTTGATGTTAGTATGTTCTTCCTATGGAAGCGAATCATGGACAGTAGACAAACAAATGAAAAGACGATTAGAGGCCACAGAGATGGGATTTCTCAGAAGAATGTTGAAAGTTCCCTGGGCAGCTAAAAAGACCAATGAGGAAATTCTCGAAGAGGCCAATACAAAAAGGGAGCTCTTAAAAAACATCAGAAAGAAGCAATCATCATTTTTTGGGCACATCATGAGAAGAGGAAAGTTGGAATGCTTGGTTACAACTGGCCAAATAAAAGGAAAGAGAGATTGCGGACGACAAAGAGAGAAAATACTGGATAGCTTGGTGTCATGGCAGGGAAAACAGTCAACAACAGAACTGATACGATGTACTGTAGATAGAAGATTGTGGAGGGACATGATCACCTACGCCAACCGGTATGGCACATGATGATGATGTTCTCCATGACACTAAAATTACTTTTTGCCATTCCTATTCTTTTGTTTATTTCAGTTTTACAGTTTCCATCACTGGTTATAGTATGTCCAAAGTAGTTGTAGTTCTGAACTGTCTCCAGGTCTATTCCTTCAATTTTGATATCCACTTGTGGGTTTGAGTATTTTCTTTGTTTATGATCATAGTTTTAGTCTTTTAGATATTCATATCTAGTCCATATTTTTTTGCTTGTTATGTTTATTATATTAAGTAATTGTTGTAGATCTTTAAAAGATTTTTTTCAGCTAGTAGTACAGTATCATCAGCATGTCTTAGGTTATTGATTATCTTTCCATTAATTTGTCTTTCCATTTGATGATGATGATGAATTTGTAGGCCTGGCATCTCTATGATGTTTTTAAAGATTTGCTCAGTGTATAGATTGAACAAGCTTGGTGATAGGATGCATCCCTGTCTTACTCCTCTTTTTATATCAAACGTGTAGAGTTCTCTTTGTTATATTTTATTATTGCTGTTTGCTCCCAGTATAGATTACATATTAGTCGTATGTCCATGTCCATGGGTGGGCTTACAAGGGTTTTATCAGAGGCTGAAAGCCGATGAATGCTAAAAGAAATAATTTCCAAAGCAAATAATGTTTGGTACCACCCAAGGAAATACTAGAAACTTTTCATGGCTGCTATAGAGATTCACATGCTTTGGCTCCAATTTTTAAAGTTAACATGTCTAATAAAACCAGCAGAACTTCATTTTAAATGAAATGAAGTGTATATCACCACAACAGGACTTAACCATCTCACTAAATAAAACAAAAATAAAGATTTACATTTATGGATCATTTGTATCATACGACTTTTATCTTGATGCCATAAACTGCAATATAAATAAAAGAACTTTGATTGAAAAGGGTCAGAATTATTTTTCACAATAAAAGAGCTTGTTTGAAAAGTAAAATAATTAAAAAGACAATAATTTGGATAAAAATAGGTGGTAATAAATACATTAGAGTCATACATTAACTTAAACAGAATTAATTTCTTATACAAATATTTTGTGTTTATTAATGTAATCATCTAATATTGTTTGAAGTGCAATGAGGATGGCCTGTAGACTAGACTAGACTTAACTAAACTAAACTAAACTACACTAAACTAAACTAAACTAAACTAGACTAGACTGAACTAAACTAAACTAAACTAAACTAAACTAAAAACTAAACTATACTAAACTAAAAACTAAACTAAACACTAAACTAAACTAAAAACTAAACTATACTAAACTAAAAACTAAACTAAACGCTAAACTATACACTAAACTAAACTAAACTAAGAATCTGAAAGAAGCAAATATGTTCTCCCTATTTTTGTACATCATTATAATCAAATTACTACTGCAAATATTACATTGCTTTGTTAAGTTTGCCATAATAATTTAGACAACTAACAAAATCTAAGGTTTCATTTATTAATATTAATAATATTTTTGTTGCAATTTGTGCTGCACACAAAGTATTACTAAAATGAGTATTGTTGTAAAATGCATAATAACTTGTTTTTGCAGAGAAACTAACACAGTCACTTAAAGTGTTTTGGTAACTTTGTTTTAAATGTGTATTTTTGAGGAAATTGACGTAAGGAAGTGACTGTGCACTCTCTATTCGATGGAAGTCATTTGGAATCATCACCTGTGTGCCGAGATTAGGGCTGCAGGGTAGTTGACCATATCAACAGAATTTGCCACCACACTTTGGCGGAAGCTGTGACATGAGTGGAACGGATATTAGGAATTTCAACTGCAGTGATACATCTACCATGAACAGAACAGCATAATAACTAATACTTTAAAATTGTGAATTTAAAAAAAAAGGAAATTATAAAAACAGTGTCAGAGTTAGAGTAAAAGACATAAGATAAAACAATTTAATAAATATAGAAATAATATAACATTCAGGTTATAAAGATGAAATCAACAAAGTAATCAATTGATAAAAAATTAGTATTCATGTATTAAATAATTAAAATTTTTCAATAGTCATTGTGAATATGGCTGCAACAAAACTTCATGGAGCAGTGAATGAAAATAAAAGAAGTTACTGGATAGTAATAATTGCAGTCTGTTAGTCTCAAAGAACTATGTTTAGTACCTGTGCATACATTTGATCCAGTATAATTGGTATTTCATTTATGCATATTTAAAATAGGTGGTCTATTAAATTTTGGTTTCACAAATTGGTCAATCAGCATCCTAAATTGATTTCAGCTGAAAAAAAATCTTTGTCAAGTTTATCTCTAGGTTTATCTTAGAAAAGTTTATCTCTAGCAGTTTATCTCAGGAAAGTTTATCTCTGGCAAATTTATCTCTAGCAAATTTATCTCTAATATTTTTATCACTGGCAAATTTATCTACAGCAAGTTTAACTCTAGCAAGTTTATCTCTGGCAAGTTTATCTCTAGCAAATTTATCTCTGGCAAATTTATCTCTGGCAAGTTTAACTCTAGCAAGTTTATCTCTGGCAAGTTTATCTCTAGCAAATTTATCTCCAATATGTTTATCACTGGCAAATTATCTCTAGCAAGTTTATCTCTAGCAAGTTTATCTCTAACACATTTGTCTCAGGCAAGTTTATCTCTGGCAAGTTTATCTCTAGCAAGTTTATCTCTAGCAAGTTTATCTCTGGCAAGTTTATCTCCAGCAAGTTTATCTCTAACACATTTGTCTCAGGCAAGTTTGTCTCTAGCAAGTTTATCTCCAGCAAGTTTATCTCTAGCAAGTTTATCTCTAACACATTTGTCTCAGGCAGGTTTATCGCTGGCCAATTTATTTCTGGCAAGTTTAGCTCAGAAAGTTGTGCACATATCTAATGCTTTCAGGCCATATGTAGACATAATTTTTGATAGGTATCAACATAAACTGACCATGAGAAGATAAGAAAATTAAATGACATGACTGACCCATTTATACTTAGTTATTCCAATTTTCATTATGTAGTTATATTGAATAGATGTTGACGTAAATACTGGATTAGCAGTGTCCAAAATAGTGGTTTCTTCTTCTGCTGTGTTCACCCATTGTCATATTGGATTCATCATCATCGTGTGCCTTCTCCGCAACGAAGGTTGGCTACAATGGATCGCCATTCTACTCTGTTTCTTGCTCTGATGGTGCAGGCTGACGTAGATTGACTTGTCCATCTTTTGATGTTACTCGTCCATGTTAGTCTTGGTCTGCTCTGCCTCTTTTACCTTGTATTTTTCCTTCCAATATTACTTTTATTGGGCTGTTGTGTCTTTTAACATGCCCCAAAAAATTTCACTTGTCTTGTCTTAATTGTATTTAGTAGTTCTCTTTTTATTTTCAGTTGTTTTAAAACTTCATCGTTTGTTATCTTTTGTTTCTATCCAATTCTACCTATTCTTCTATAAATCCACATTTCAAAGGCTTCAATTTTCTGTTCTGTTTTCTGTCTAATGTCCATGTTTCTGCACCATACAGGAATATTGAGAAGACGTAACATTTTGCCATTCTTAGTTTCAGCCCTGCTGATATTTGTTTTGTTGGGTCCTAACATCCATGTAGCTATTTTTAATTCGTTCTTAATACAGTAGTTAGTATTTCTCTCCATGGCTTTCTTTGGAGTGTTACGTGATGAGGCTCCAATCTCTTTCACGGTGGTCTGCCATATTCGTCTTACATGTTCTGAATATGCCTCATGTGTACCACACACTTTGCTGTTTTCGCCTTCTGGGCGTTGATCATTTTCGATTCATCTGCCCCATCCACCGACACAGACTTTTTATTTTCGGGTTGAACATACCCGCGGCGGTGCCATTTTTTGTCAAAACCATGTGCTTGACTATTGAACCACGAACATACGACACAAAGAAGAATAAATCATATTCCACTTAAATATCGGTAATCACAGTTTATCCACACGTCCGAAATAGAACACTCCAAACGGGGAATAGCAACACATAATTTCATAACTCGACTGTCACGCAAATCATTTAAATAAATATATCGGCAGAGCTGAAATATAAAAACAAATGCATGTAGCCGCCATGGCACCGGAAGTCGCTGGTTTTCGCCTTCTGTGCCAATCATGTTGGATTAGCAGTGCTCAATTAGTTTAGTCAATTCTTGGCTACTTTAGTTAATACCTGGCTAGACAGTTTAATCAATTCCTGGTTAGACAGTTTAGTCAATACCAGGTCACTTTAGTTAATACTTGGCCTGGTAGGTTAGTCAATTCCTTCACAGATAGTTTAGCCTATTTCCATTCCTACAATGAGGAGGTGAAGTAGGATCTTGATCAGATCTAAATTCACTTATCATGATGCAAACTGTCAGCTATGAGTCACTGAAACTTTCAACCCAGGTGCTGTTGTGCATCTTTTATTTCTGCTAATCTACAGCAGAGATTGCTAATTCTATTGTAGGTTTGAATTGTCATAACCCCTAGGGCTCATTTTATGCAGCGAGAATGAAGAATAGGCTGTAAGTAAATTATTTTTGGGGAGCCACGATAGCTCAGTGATTAGTGAACTGGACTACAAAGGACAAGGGGAAGGGTTCGATCCCAACCGATGGCTTCCAGGTTCACCCAGCCTTAAATGGGTACCGGATTTTTTTTCTGGGAAGTGGCACGGGCGTAATACTGACCACATTACCCCAAAAATCATGTGCTGAAAGTATGTAAAATTTATGGTCACTAACACCATATTCCCTATATGCCATCTGGCACGACGTGGGCTCTTTACTTTTTTTTTACATTATTTTTAGATGTTACAAAAATGTTATCATTTTAAAATGAGGCTTTTTGTGCAAATAAGAGACCTTGCCAGTTCTGTCATTATAATATGCAAAGCTTAAACAAAACTTATGTGCAAAGTGTCAACAACCAGATAAAGTAGTCACAGAGAGTAGGAACAGGATGTATGATGGAATAAGTAATCACAGTTGACTTTGTTTGAGGGCAGAGTAAATAGTTCAACTCTTAAAAGACAATGACAGATCACCAGATGCCATGTTGATGCTTTAAGAGAAAGAAAGAAAAAATTGGGCTTCCTGGTAATAGTCTACATCACAGATGACTAGCAAATGAGGTGAAGATTGAAATAGTTCCTACAGTGGTAGGATCTGTTGATATAGAAGACAAAGTATTGCAGAACTTATCTATCAATTGTCTTTTCAAGATGAAAATGGCACATAGGGTAGAAATTCTAGATTCTCCATGTCTAATGATCTTTCTTATCAAGCGTCAGACCTTGCACAGGACCCACATTGTATCTCACTACATGTGCTTGTTCTGGGCAAGCTGCTCAATCTTGGCAAGGGAGACAGTGCCTGCTGTTGTTGTTTCTTGCCTCAGTGTTTTTTTTTTTTTTTTTTATTTCTCTAGGTTAGCCTCTTTTTTTTTTTAACCCTCTGGTTCTCATTTTATGGTTGCTTTGAGATTCTCATGTTGTCTTTTCTCATTACATGACCATTTGGCCATCTTCTTCTCTTGATTGATACTTTTGGATGTTTTACAGTATTTATGGGATGGATATAATCTTCAGTAATAAAGAAAAGATGGTGGTCATATGTTGGACATGTGATGAGAAGAGATAATAACCGAATAGCAAAGCTAGCCCTCATATGGGAAACAACAGGTAAGAGAAAAAAAGGAAGACCCAGGGAGACACTGAGAAGAACATTGATGAGAGAGGCAAGAGCAGCAGGATTCGGCTCCCTCAATGAGATAGAGCTGCTTGCACAGAACAGAGACGGATGGCGAGATTTGATAAAATATCTTTAAAAGAAAACTGCTAGAACAAAAAATTCAGATAGGAGAAGGTGTATCTTGGTCTACGCCCTATGGGCCGGCTACGGCTCGAAAGGTCAATAGATAGATAGATAGATGGGATGGATAAACTCCAATTCCAGCAGAATCCAGGAAAACCATTGTAATCGTTACATCAACTTCCAGGATCTAAACCACAACAGCTCATGTTAATTCCTTAACATTTAATTAACATTATCATTTATGTGGATTATAAAAATCAACAAACTAAAATCAATTATGAATTTGTACCTATGTTAAAAAAATGAAGCAATCATGAGCCTGCTCAGAGTGTAATGAGTTGATTTTTCTAACATACAATTAATTTAGGCATCATAATGTGCACCCAAAAATGTAAACAAATTTACAGTAGAACATGTTATTTGTTTTGCATAGATGCATACCATGTGTGTCAGCAAAAGATAAATTTTACTTGGTGCAGTTTTTCAGTTTTTAACCTTTTGTGTATCTCTGTTTAGTTTTTGTAAGATAACAATATCTTTGATCTGTCCACAATATCGCTATGGTCCTAAAACATTGATAGTTTTCACTGGAAATTTGTTGTTCAGGAAGGTGCAACCTTCCTGAACAATTCCCCAATTATAGGGGAATATAAATGATGAAATTGAGAACAAATGTATGAAGAAAAATCAGTTAATTAATTAGACAGTTATGAGCACTTAACATGTGATGATTGAATCAAAAAAGAGCAATATATAACAAAGTTTGTGTTATAGTTATTCAAAGGCTCTGGATCACTGCAAACAAAAGAAAATCCATAATTGCTCAACTGCCCCTGCCAGTGGAATCATTCGAATTAGCCAGACAAAGAAAGGCAGCTGCAGTCCTAGTTTGTGTTATGTTAGGATCATCATAATTGCACTCCAGACACATCACTAGGCATTCTGATCCTCTTTTTGAAATACTGAGAGCCTTGGAAGAGAACCCAGACCAACATTAGTTTCTCTTGGGCTGAAAACAGCACCTAATGATCCACTGCTAGGTCTTGTTTTGTTCTTAAGCTCATAGATGGACTCCCTCTATTAGTTGTTCTTCTTAGAGCTTCTTGTGATCTTCCTTGCTTTATTTTGCCACCCAGTGTCCACACCTGATGCAGGAGTCTTATTTCATTCATTGTGAGCCCATGACTAATGTACTTCTAGAATTATCTCCATATATAGCTTGATATGTTTTCTTGTTTTGTATCTTTTCTTGTAGTTTAATTTGGTGTAAAGTCTCTCAGATTTATGTTTAAAGGCTTTTGGAAGGATTAATTATCATTCTTGAGTCAGTGTATATTTTATGATGCTGGTATTATACAATCAATTGTTTATAGCCAGCATGAAGGATGCAAGGCTCTGTGTAGTGAGATCCAATGTCTAACCCTCTCGAATAAAAAGGAGGTTTGTTGTGCAGGTTAAAGACCTCATGGTAGTTAAAAGTAAAACAAAAGTAGACCAAAATGGCTACCACCTGGGAAAGTGTTAAGCAATTAAAAATCTAACTGTGCCAGAGGCGGATGTGTTGGACAGAAAGGCACAAATATTATGGTGTGCCATAAACTAGTGACACAACACATCCATACTCACTTAACAGGTGTACACTGAAGAGAAAAAGGAATGGTTTGGACGTGAACACTTTTGCTAACAAACATCATCCCACAAATGTTTACAGTGAAATGCAACAACAGAAAAGGACAAAAGACCTAATAAAAATGGGTTAGCAACATTGCAAACACCACATCGATTATTTCTATATGAGCAAGCTACAAAATTTTGTCATGAGCTATTGTTTGCTCCTCTACTCTGTAAGGCATAGGAAACTGCAAAAGAGCAGTTTTTAGTGAGCTGGTTACTGAGAACATGGGGCTTGCTTTGATCTTGATTGTTGGCTTCTTTTTTCACCCAACCTTGAATGAGTGCCAGGTTTTTTCTTGGGAAAGAAAGATGGCACTGATAAAGTGTTGATAACATTGTCAAGAAATGAGCCATTGGTACAAAAGTAATATGAAAACTAACATCATGTTATTTATACGTTCCAGGATATTTTCGTTTTTATATGCAACAAAACAACTGAAAACAGAACAGAGTGAGATTATTCATGTGTTCAGAAGTGACCCTGGACTGTGTGTAGAAATGACATTTTGTATCAAAAACATTGATAGAAACTGTTGTCATCTTATGAGAATCAAACCTCAACTCCAATGCCAACACTGATGGATGATCTGGTTTTAAAACATGATATAAATCAAGAAGTTGATAGAGAAGATGTCAGACATCCTGCAACAGTGATGGACTTATCATAAACAAACTGAAAGGAAAGCTTCAACTGTTGCAAACTTTACAGCAAAAACAAATGAGTCTTGATAAAGTATTAAACATTTTTTTCATAATGATATTTTAAAAATATTTCTCATGTAAAAACTAAACTTAACCCATTTTAGTTTTGGTTTATTTTTTTTCTTATATCACAAAACTGCTGTTTGAATTCCTACATTTTATTTTTTCTTACTAGACTAATGTGACAAAATGTATGAAATTGCAACATCAGAAAACATTTTCTGATATTTTTGTAAAAAAAAAAAGTGACTTCAGACATTGTTCATGTGCCTGATGGCATGGCAGCATGTCGCTCAGCCCAGTACGCATGTTGTATCATTTCCCTCTGCTCATGTCATGTTTGAATATCCCAGATATCAACTGACCACAAGGATTGATGTTGATTTGTTCAGAGAACATTAACAGCTAATCAGAACTGCCATGGAAGCATGTATACACGCAAAACATTACATACAACACAGTTTATTTTATTATCACAATCATTTTTCATTTTTCAGCAAAAAATTGCAACAATTTTTACTTGTTTGTCTTGTTCCATACAACCATGTGAACATTTCATAAAAATGTGTTCACTAAACATTAATTTGACAGTTGAATGTAATGACTTGTTCTTTGTAACATTGTTATATCTGATTGATTATAATGATCATGTTAATGTTTCATTGCACGTTTAATGCATGCCCCTTGTTTTCCTTATGCATGCAGGGATTCGGTTTCGTAACTTTCGCAAATAGCAGCGATGCCGACAGAGCACGTGAGAAATTGAACGGCACTGTGGTTGAGGGACGAAAGATTGAGGTGCCTGCATGTTACATTACATTTTTGTGCTAGCACAGCTGAAGCCAATGCTAAGTATATTATCAATGTTGCAGTATGAAGAAATGCCTAGTATCATTTATGTTAATTTTCCTTTATAGAGTCACACATATATTTTGTCTTTTGATGGCTACATAAATGTTGTATCAGATGCTTAAAATATCCACTTAGACCCCATTTTTCTGTTTGGTGTTATTGTCTTGTTATTTATTGTGTATGACACCACCCCATTTGAATCAGGAAAAACCAATCATTGCACAGAATCTTATCAGATTGGTAACTTCACAAATCTTTTTACCAATTTTTTTCCATTCTGAAATTCCATCAAATCCAGGGAGAGGAATCACCATGCTGAATAGGGCCATCTTAAATAGGCCAAGTATGTTATGTTGTGCATTTTTACATGTGCAATGCTCCCAATTGCCCGACTGTTCTGAACGCACGTAATGGCAACACTTCCAAGTTTCTTCTTTATTTGTAGACATTTGTGCATTGTCATTTTTGTGTTTATGGCATTTCTTTATGCTGTAAAATAAGTCAAAATATTACTGCTAGAATTAGTAGTAACTGTTCACATTTGTTTTAGAAATAAATTACTTTAATATGATTTTAGTTCAGTAGATTTATCTTAGTTTGTCAAAAGATATATAACAATTACATGAAGTGAATTTGGGAGGAAATGTATGAAGAATATTAGTTTTAATAATGAAACAATAAATATTTTAATTAAATAATCATAATTCTGATATCTATACTGAATTAGTGTTTGAATTTGAAGCAGATTTAGCCTAACACATAGTTTTATATTAGTAAATAATTATGAAAATGTTGATTTTAGATGAGATATGATGTTACCAGAGTTGCTGTAAGTCATTTTATTTTAAATATTATTTATTTAGCGAGTAACATTCATTATTTAAAACCCAATAAAAATATCTTTTCTGTTTAAAAGTTTAAAGAAACTGTTTTGATAGCTTACACAGCTCAATACATATTTAGATATTTAGATTATAAAGTGAAAATATATTTTGGGTTTTAAATAATTTATTTCAAAGGCCAGACATGACTTGTATTTCTAAAGTTTTTTAACAGAGAACATTTTAGGAGCAAAATTAATAATGTTTCTCATTTAATTTAATTTAGAAAAAAAAATGGTTTGAAAAAAAATATGGTTTAATTTGTAAATAAGTAAGATAAAATGTCATATTTAGTTTGTTATGACTTGAAAATAAATGTTTTCTTTCACAGCATATATTTAAGTTATTAGATCAATACAAAATATTGAAAAATAAGAATAACTGAATATGCATTTAACATAGTAAGAAATATTTATATTGATTATAACAAAACTTGATATTATGACTGCTTTCACTTTTAGGATAGTTTAAAACTAGATCTCCGAACAGTCGCAATAAGATCTAAGGATCCAAACACTTTAACTGTAGATTGATACATGAACAAAGTGCTCTTTATTGAGTAACATAATTCAGAAAGATGAAACTGACCTGCAAACAATGGAAATGAGTAGAGCCATAATTTAGAGATAGAATTTTGAGGCATTAAGCAGACACAATACACTTAGGTTGAACGCAATATGAGAGGGAAAGGCAAATGTTAGACTGACAAAAGCACAATCTCAGTATAGTTGGAAGGGTAGCATCAAGAGATGAACAGATAGCTGTTTTAAAAGTATGCTGCCAAAGCAAGAGATGGACAAAATACTGACATACATTGTAACCATTGACTAATGCAAATTTTCAACAGCCTAATCTATAATAATAGCAATCAACATAATCATGTTATTAACATCAATAATTAAACCAGTGTAGTCATTGTTTTTAAGGATTGAAGCTTGAGAAAAGTTAATTATGAGTTTCTTTGCAATCTTTCTCTTTTCTTCTCCTTTGTGAAGATCTGACTTTTTCAATTTCTCTCACAGCCTCTCTCTAGTTTGGAAAAAAAACTGCTTCAGTGCTTTCTGTCTGACTTGCCATTGTTATTTCTTTGTCACATGTCTATTTTTTTTTAATTAAAAAAAAATATTATAGATTATGGGTGAGGTATTTTTAAGCTGGTCAGCAAATAGTATGAGTAGTTAGAACATATCCAGAGTAAAACAGTTTGAAATGACCGAGACTTCTGATGTGATATGACCTTGAACTGATATCAGTAAAATCTAAATATTATTTAGCCCATGTCAAGTGTATAATATCCGTGTATCCAATGACAAGAGACACCCACTCTATAGGAACAAGGCTGACCTCATAGGGATGAGGATTATTAAAAGATTCCTGCTGAGATTGGGTGTAGACTGAGGGTTGTCACTCAGTGAAATATTAGATTTGTGTCTTCACTTGATGCCATTATGAAAGGGAAATAATTCTTGCGCACTCAAAAATGATTATTTTTCTGTGTTTGCCTGATGATTATTCCTATTCATCATCTGCTCTTAAAAGGATGATAAATTGCTGTTGGTGCATTGTGTTGTGGTTTACATTATGCTGAAATATCTGCACCTCTTGGTCAAACATATTCAGAATGCTGAAATATCTGCACCTTTTGGTCAAACACAGCTTGGTTATTGGTTATTGGTTATGAAAGGCCTCGGTATCACTGAAAACAAATTAAAATCCATAATTGCTCAACCGCCCGTGCCAGTGGAATCATCCAAATTACTAACTCATCTTCCAAACAAAGAAAGGTAACTGTAATCCCCATCGTAGCAGTCTCAGCACACGCCAAAAAACATAAGGCGAAACCGCGCAGAAAGTGAACACAGCCAGCTGTTCCCTGTCATATGATATATCATCATTCATCGTAAACAATTGGAATATCGAAACATGATCAAAACGGATGAGACACACAGCTCACGGTGTGCAAGGAGCACTTAACTCAGTAGCTCCTGCAACAAGCCGGACTTGGAATATGAGGAAACTGCAACAAGGAACAATTTCAGACACAGCTTTCAATGGTTCCTGCCACCTATCCACCATATACCGGAATTTCACGTCCTCCCGAAAATGATGATCGTGATATTGAGAACAAAAATGTATAGCGTTTGACGATGTTAGGATATTGTTCTTGACTGCAACCGAACATATAAACACACTGTTAGTTATAAACACAAAATCATCGGTTGACTTGATGGAGCAGTCCACAGTAAATGCGTTTCAGCTTGTAAATAACTTGCGTAAAAAAATATGCACGTTGGACATTGAACAGCACTAAATGTGACATAAAGCGCATGACAACACTAGATGGTGAAAGTCGCTTTTACAAACGATACTTGACTTGTAACTTGAAAAAGGAACATTGTTGGGTGTATTTGGCAGTACAGATTACAAATTACAGATGTGGTCAAACACATTCAACTTCAACACAGCATTTATGAGTACCATACTGCTTACCCCTTGCTTGGTCAGACTGTTATTTTGTTCCCAGGTCCACAATAGCTAAGTGAAGTGGGTTATTCATCATTTTTGTTTCATTGGTTCCAGCACAAGCACAGCTATGAGTTGCTGAGCATTTTAGATCAGTTTGTTGATTAATGTCTTGGGTCTGAAATAACAATGAAAAAATCTGTGAATTATAATTACTCTTGTAAGAACATGCAAAGAAATGTTGTTATGCACAAAAATAAGTTGAAATTAAAATTCATGTTGATAAGAGATATGCCTAAAGTTAGTCACCAGAGAAATGAGATGTTAGAGAAAATCAGCCAGAATTGGAAGTGAAACCATACAGGAAAAAATCAGCGAAGAATCAATTTTAAACTACATACAGATACAACAAATAGAATAGTATGTCCACTTGCAAAGAATGCCTTGTGACTTCATATCATGCAAGCACATACAAAAAGAGAGATGATGGACTAGAGGTAAGACACTGGCCACTAGACAAGAAGGTTTTGGGTAGAATCCCACAACAGGCAGTAGGAATTTTGTTCTCCCAGTTCATAATCTCTTCATAGCTTTACTCACCTCCAATCTCTGGATAAAGAGGACCAATGTCTAGCCCTTTTTGATACTGATGATGAACAGGAGTTTCTATATGCACTGTGTGCACATTAAAGAAACCTTGGCAGTTAAAATCCCAAAATTCTAAGTCCTACAGGCAACATTGTTAGAAATTTGCCCAAAATTTATCCCAGGACATGCAACAGAGTTTGCGGATGTGGGTTAGGGGCTTCCTTGGAGGTTCTCAATATTTTTAAGAGAAGATCAGAGCACCTATGGATGTGTCTGGCATGCAGTGATTATGATCAAACTTAACATGCAAAAAGAGGAAAGGGTACAGAACTCAGGTCAGACCACAAGTAAGATGGAGTGACAACATTAGGCAAACTTTACAAAAGTGTTAAGTATTTTAAGAAGAGTGAGATCAAAAATGTTATACCACTCTCAACATCCAAAGTGTATAAGAGAAAGTAAAGAAGAAATAACAGAAAATCTACAACTGTTATCTAATGATCTACAATAATTACTTAATGAAATAAACATGATAAGCAAAAAATATGGATTAGATATGAATATCAAAAAGACAAACTATGATCATAAACAAAAATAATACTCAAACCCACAAGTGGATATCAAAGTTGAAGACATAGACCTGGAGACACTTCAAAGCTACAACTACCTTAGACATACTATAACCAGTGATGGAAAATGTACAACTGAAATAAACAAAGGAATAGGAATGACTAAAAACAATTTGAATTGTATGAAACATATACTAACATCAAAACAAACAACATCAGGGCTAAGACTAAGAATTTAAAAAATGTTATATCTTCTCAAAATTCCTGTATGGTGCAGAAACATGGGCATTAGACAAGAAAACAGAAAAGAAATTGAAGCCTTTGAAATGTGGATTTATAGATAATAGGAAGAATTGGATGGAAAGAAAAGAAAACAAATAATTAAGTCTTAAAACAACTAAAAATGAAAAGAGAACTTGCAAACACAATAGAAACATGACAACTGAGAATTTTAGGGCATGTTAAAAGACACAACAGCCTACTAAAAATAATTTTGGAAGGGAAAATACAAGGTAAAAGAGGCAGACTAACACCTAACATGGACGAGTAACATCAAAAGATGGACAAGTCAGCCTTTTACAACTTGCACCATCAAAGCAAGATACAGAGCAGAATGGCACTCCATGGTAACCAACCTTCAATATGGAGACGTACTCAATGATGATGATAAAAGAAATATATATTGATGAATTTTTTAGAAAAAGACTGAAATCAAATGAGGATGAAGACTTTCTATTAGAATGAAAATTAATTACCTTCAGCATGAAAATGGAGATTGAGGTATGTATGTATTGCCATTCTGCTTCAGTTTTCTAAGACTCCATTCAAGATCCATGATCAAGAAAGCATTTAATGAGTGTCAAATGTTTCTGTAGGGTCCAGAATATTTGGCTCTGTCATTAGTGAAGAGGGTATTTTGAGGTCTTGAACTGTCAAAAGGTTGTGTGAATCTGTAATTCTGATCAAACATGAGAAGGCTTCAATTAAATAGCTAGTTAAACTGTCTTTGAGGCATTCAATGTAAGAAATTTAGACCTACAAGAAAGATATGATGAATTCTTCATTTTACAGTTTTGTTTTTTTAAATGACACAGTGATAGAAAACAATGTCGTTATGAAACTCTGAGAATCAGGAGTTCTGCTAGGCACAAGTAAATCTGGACAATTTTTATCAGTAATCTTTTTCCTCTGATAGCTCCAAGATAGATTTATCTAATAAGGCTTGCTCTATTTCACACTGTTTTTCTCATTCACTATTACCTGGTATTTGCGCACACTTTCTGCTGTGTTTCACACTTTCTATGGCATGTTTCAACTTCTCGAAATTAACAAATGTAGCTTATGTACATCGAGTAGGATTAAGCTGTTATTAGTGAACATATCAGTGAAGCGAAAAGACAAATATGCCACAACAAAATTTGGCAAATATTGTAAGGACAAAGAATGAGAAAAATGATTAAAAAAAAAAAAGGAGGAAAGGTACAGGAAAGCATCGTAGCAATGGAGAAAGTTCACGATGAGATGGATGTAAACATCACTAGCATCATGAAGTTTTGGAGTTCCATTAATGCCAGCCTGCTAGACAACTGATAGAACATTGAACTTTGCAATTTTAAAAGAGAAGTTTTAAACAGGGGGAGAGAGAAAAAAAAAGGTATGTAGCTTCTCTTTCCTTTTTTCTGAGAAATCACATTTCACTTTTTCCTGTTTCAGATTAAAACTATTTCTTGTTATTTTCAAAATTGTCAGTTTCCTCTCCTTTTCTACACTGCATGTGATCTTGCAGTTGTGGATAGTGTAGACACTTTTGTGCTGTAGGATTCATGGACATAAGCATGGCTCTTCATAATTTCCTCTGTTGGTCACCTTAGTTAGAGAACATGGGCCTTATTCTTTTCTTTCATAGTATTTCTTCAAGAGATTCAAATTATTCATATATCTAGGTTGCAATCATGTATTATAATATAAAATACCAGAACTTAAAGTTATTTATTTATTTCTAAGAATTATTAATTTATTTTACATAAAAATCTCATAGCAAGGAGTGGTTGGGGCATATTGATTAGTGTGCTGGCTTGGCAAATAAAATTATCAGTGCTCAATCTCAGCCAGATACTCTCCAGTCAGCCTGGTTAAATAAAAATTAGTACCTGGCTCGCTGAGTTTGAAAAAGTTATTAACAGCAAGGAGGAGCACTGGCCTCCATACCATCAAATGCTGTGGACTAGTTTTGTGAAGCTTAATACTTCACTCCCCAATGAGTTTATCTTGTGAAGCATTTTTTATACCTCTTCATCTCACAAGTATGCAATAATAAGGTATAACTAACTTTGTCATTATAATAATATAAAGAGTGCTTTCCATTTCTGATTTTAATTTCAGCCTATAAATTTATTAGCCAAACCAGTACTAGACTTCATTACGCAGTTTTTAATTTAAATCCCTAAAATTTTAAGAGCTTTTCTATTATTTCAAACTTTGTCATAACAAGCTAAAACTGGCCTGTTAATTTGTTGTTTGGCAGTGTACTGTAATTTATTTACCACAGAATAATTGTACTGCAAGAACTAGCTTCAGAGACCATAATTTTGGGGAGAAAATATCGACCAAAGTAAAAATATGAGTGGGGGAAGTATGAATAAAAAATATGTAAAAATTGAATATCTTAAACTTGAAAACCCAACAATTCATTAACAAAAGACAAGAAGAAATGTTTCCTTATTGGAAGAGATAGATAGACTGCTGCAAAACTGAAAAAAAAAATCAAAATGAAAAAAAAAACGAGATATTAAAAAAATAAGTTTTCCAATGGCATCAATAAAAAGCGCAAAAAAAAGACTTTATGACCATTTGGTTGTGATAAAGGTCTAATTTTTTTTGTCTTTTATTTCCCCAAGGAACACTATTATTTTAATATTTCTACTCCTATTCTTTTTATTTTATTAGGACCCACAATATCCACTTCATTTATACTTACTACCTACCAAAATGAACTGTTCCTTCTTGTGAAAATAAACATAAGGAATAATTTGCATGCAGTTTATGTAGTTTATATTGGTCTCTCAGGCTAGGACTTGTAGTAAACTGCATTTTGATTGGCATTTGTTTTGACCCAACCATGATTCTGCTGATAGGTTAACAATGCAACTGCACGGGTCATGACCAAAAAGGTGACCGCTCCCACACTTACTACCGGTAAGAAATCAACCATGTTAGGCAACCAGTGGTTAATATCTTCTTTACCTTTCCTCCTTTTCTTTTCTCACTGTTTCTAATGTTTTCTATATGAGTGCAAGGTTATATATATATATATATATATATATATATATATATATATATATTATTTACAAGCAATTTTTAATGAGAAGTTGTAAATAGAAGAACTATTTTCCAGAAGAAAAAAAATAGTTGAAAGTAATAATGTGAGAAATGCTACAGCATTGACTATCTTTTCAGTTAGTAATGAATTAAGAATTGTGAAAAATTAATAAATAATGTTCTGTTTTAGTTTTTAGTCTTGACTGGCTTATTTGTAGTCAAGACATTCCCATATCTGATCTGATACCCGTTCCAGCAACCATCAAAGTGTTTGTCCACAGATTGTCCCTCTCCTGCATAGATTGAATGTGTTGCGCTCTTTACCACTGAGGAAGCTTTTCCTGCTTTCGTCCCTCATGGCGCTGTGTTCAACCATTCTTTTGACATGCAGATTATGTCCAGTTTTAGCTGACATTATTATGGATGTTGGACATGTATCAGCCATGTGATGAGGAAAGGATATAAGAAAATTGTAAAGTCCTCAAATGGGAAATAGCAGGCAAAATAAAAAAAAAGAGGCCAACCTATAAAAAAAAACACAAAGAAAAACACAGACTAGAGAGCCCAGTGACTGCAGGCATCAGATCTCTTGATGTGAATCAGAGGCTCACTCAAAACAAGGTTTTGTTAATGAAACATAGACCTGATACAGAAGTTAACTAGTGGTAGGAAAGAAGGAAGAAAACAAGACAAAATTAAGTTGCCAAATACTTAGAAAAGTGGTGTGAATTTAACTTGGAAAAAGGAAAGATTGAGAGCAGTGTTAACAGTGGTAGATAAAGAAGAAATTATTTGACAAAATGGCAGAAAAAAAAAGTATCCAATATACTGAAATGTTTTTAAAAGAGGAATTGATAGTCAATGCCATGAGGTATGGATAATTTAAATTTGTAATACCCTTTGTATCATTTTCTAAAGAAAACAAAGAATATTCTTAAACTTGCACTTTAGGTAGAAAATCACATAAGATTTTCATCTGAACTTAGTTTCATTTATTATATTTTAAATCAGTTATCGTACTAAATTTTAAAATATTTGGTCTCATCAGTGTTTCTATTTTTACTGCTGAAGCAGTAATTATTATTATTATTATTATTTTTTTTTAAATAAATTCCTTCATGAGTATGGATACAGAGGGAAAGCAATCATGGCATGTCTTCTTTATAAGCACTAGTAGTCATGTTGCTTATTTCTGAGAATGTGTAGGTTTGACAATAATTATATGTGTTAAGAGACATTTTTTTTCATTGCATTAATTTCATTAATGTGTAATTGCATTTTGAATAAATTATTTGATAGCTTGGCATATTGTTTACATCCTCCATTTCCAGAGAGTTTGACTGAAAGAGATAATTATTAACCAAGTCCAGTAGAAGCATTTCTCAATTCAATTCTTTAAGCATGTTGTCTTTTTAAACAAAGTGTTTGAATTGGATTACTTATACCCAGAAACAGTTTGAAATACTCATATTTCCCCTACTTATGAAATCTTTGTTTTGTGCTGATGGAGATCATCTGCATAATTAGATTTGCATTGGATAATTCTGGATTAGCCAATGGCAGCCTGTGAATAATGTTTGTGGATCGTTCATTAGTTGGATGTTGGTGGAATAATAAAGTTGATCAACTGGTGTAGATAGAATTGGCCAGACAGGGAATTGAGTTGTTTGAATGCACTTCCTCTCACATATGGACAGAATGATTAATTGAATAATCTGATTGGCTATTGTGTATAATGTCACTACTTACACAAACAAATTAATTTTCTTATTTGATATATATGTCTGATTGTATGTGATGTTATATGTGTGTGTATATATAAATATATATATAATATATATATATATATATATATATATATATATATATATATATATATATATATATATATATATATATATATATATATATATATATATAAATATATATATATATATATATATATATGTTTGTATGTGTGTGCTAAGATTTAGATTTTAAAAACTCATTTGGTAAAATTATTTGTGCATACATGCTTAGTTCACTGCATTCATTATGAATGTTACATTCTGGTTCTAGATTCTGTCACCGCAGCAGCTTTCAGGGGTGTAGCTTTAACAAGAGGGAGAGCACCAACAGTAGTGGCTGCTAGAGCCTTGGGTGGAGTTTACACAGCTGCTGCTGCTGCTGCCGCCGCAGGGTTTCGTCATGCCACACCACTCACTGCAACACCAACTGCTATCCCTTATGCGTATGTCATTCACTGTTTTTTTAATCATTGATGATTTAGTTGTCTTGTCAAATTTGTGATGATTATTTTGAAAGCATACTGCCCTTTTTGTCTTGTCAGACGGTTTAGTGGATGCTATTGTGTATTGTGTTTTTTTTGTTGAGGTTTTGTTTTTGTCAAACAGCTTCTCTCATGGCTGATTCTACCAATGTTTGAAAACACACTCAGCCACAGAAATAACAAGTCAGGCCCACTGATCCACAGGGTTTTCCATCCTTTTTTAAAGTCTTTTCTCTTCCATGTTTTGCCATTGTACAGCCTCAAATGATGTTATGCCACTTTTATACAGGCTCTCCATGATGTGTGATCTCTTGCCAGATGTTCCCAGTTATTTTCAGAGAAGAAGTCATTCAGAGATGATTTACAAATATATCTATATCATAGTTTAGGTCTGCCGATTTGTCTGTTTCCATGTATTAGTTCACCATATAAAATTTTGAAAGTATAAACTGCATAGAATTCCACATGACACTTTAAATATAATTAAATAATTTTCTTATTATAATTTAGTTATTGTAAATTTGCCATAGATTGTTTATTCTACACCAGATGGAGACAAATTATATCTTTTTCTCTTTATAACCGCTTAAACAAGAGACTATTCATCCCTTCTTGGAGTTCATGTGGAAACAAGTGTTGTTTGGATAGGGAGTGTGTGTTTTATCACTAATCAAGTAAAATGCTCTGAGAACAAAAACTATCAAGAGTGTTACAATTTTTGTGCTTTGCCAGAATAACGTTAAGAAAAGAAAGAGAGAGAGAGATAGATAAAGAAGCAATTGATAAAAAAAAACAATGCATGGTTGCTGCATAAAGGTACAGGAGGAAGGCAGTATATGACACAATCAACATAATACCAGCAGTATATGACACAATCAACATAATACCAGCAGTATATGACACAATCAACATAATACCAGCAGTATATGACACAATCAACATAATACCAATTGTGTTATGTGTTCATGTAAGTTATGTCTTGTGTTGATGTTAGTTTTGTTTTGAATTGTCATCCTAAACTGTAATGCTATAACACTCCATTTTTTTTATTTGTCTGTTTTTTTCCCATTTCTTTCTTTTCATCAGCATTACCATAACCCTGCCTTATGAATGACCTCACAAACATGAACTTGTAAATATTAGATTTTAAGAATTAGGGAAATTAGCAGATTCATAATATTTTTGCACACAAACACTTGTCACATTTCTAGAGCTAAAACTAACATATCACATTTCAGGTTATACATTTTGTACAAATAAAATGTTGACATTTATTTTCAATGAACATTTTTTAATGCTTCTTTCAGTCTCTATTTTATCATGCCATGATGTTGCAATGTTCCAGACGCTTCTTCTAAATTAAAATACTGTTATTTTGATTTTTTTCCTCCTTCTGTCTGCCTTTTTTCATGATGTTAATTTGAGAATTTATCTTTCTTCTTTCTTGTGGGGAGAAATCAATACGCACGTCCAATAATGATGCCACCTTCCTGACTCTGACGTGCGGATTTTCTCGTGTTATGTTTTTCATGGCTACATGGTTGTCTTCTGTGACTGTTCCCCCACCCTACCTTTTCTCTGTGGAGGAGAGGAGAGCCCTTGACACTAGTGACACTATTCTTGAGCTTCACTAACCACTCGTACAACTGTTACCACATTGAATTCTCAACTGATGATCATACTGTATAGGTTTATACCTACTCAAGGGGACTGGTTGGTCTCGAGGCAAAACACCAGCCTCGAGACAGAGAGGTTGTGGGTTCAAATCCCGGCTGGCACCGGTTGGGATTTTTATTTATGATTTCCCTGCGGCAACCACCCCTGGTCTCAGCAGTGAGGTCCAGCTTGAAACGTCAATTACTCATTGACGGAAAAAATATTACCTCCTAAGTCGCTGTTATCTGCCTGTGCAGTGAGGGACCCCTGTGCACACTGCTGCCAGGGAAAACTGGATTAACATGCAAAATTCAGTTCCTAGTCTCTAGGGACCGTTTCAAGGGTACCATCATCTTGTCAAATTGCTTCTCAGGTTTCCATGCATGCTACAAACATGCCAAAATTATCTATTGGTAGTTCAAGGTCACACTCCTGCACACTAGACACACAATGATATCTGTTGTAGATGTGATTTTAATAGAGCTTATCTGTTTTCTCACTAAATACACCTTGTGTGTGTGTAAGAGAGAGAGAGAAATTTTTGTACAATTTTTTAGCAACTGACTTATTACTTATTTAAAAAAATTTAGCTTCCATTAATTTAAAAAAAAATTATTTTTGTGTTTATTTTTTTTATTTTTTATTTAAAAAATTAGGTTCTTCAGTTTTTGTTATATGACACCATAGGTGCATGACATAATTAAAAGACACTTTTTCTTGATTCTGTGTTGATATAAATGTGTGTGCATTTGGCCTTTATTTCAGAAGTGTGTATCAAGATCAGTTTTTGGCACTTGATGCTTCTGGAGATATCAGGTGATACATTCTTTGTTATATGCAGCATATGATCATCTTGCAATCCCAGAATAAAAGTTTGGCTATTATTGTTCCATGCTAATTTGGCATCATCATCATCATTGTGTACCATCTCCGCATCGAAGGTTGGCTGCCATGGAGCACCATTTTGCTGTCTTTTGCTTTGATTGTGCAGGTTGTCATAGACTGACTTGTCCATCTTTTGATGTTACTTATCCATGTTAGTTTTGGTTTGCCTCTGCCTCTTTTACCTTGTATTTTCCCTACCAAGATTACCTTTTGTAGGCTATTGTGTCTTTTAACAGGCCCCAAAAATCTCATTTGTCTTGTTTGAATTGTATTTAGTTGATGGATGGCACATTAGGTAATAAATGATCACAGTCAAATCTCGTGATGCTATAAATCCATTTTAATTCATGCCTGCCTCTCCCTCATTTACCCTATATTTTTCCTTCTAAGATGATTTTTGAAATAAAGTCAGTGACAATAAATAAGATGGTTAAAGTAAAGGATGACTTGGGATTACACTACTATACTATCTATCTAGTCTTTTGTCCTTCTAAGCTGAGAACAAAACTTAGGACAGAAATTTTATATTCTCTTAGTCCAACAATATTTGCTAATGCTAGCTATTGTTACCTGTCATCTCAGTGTTCTTTTTTAGTGTTTCTCTTGGGTTTGCCTCTCTTTCTTTTATCAGCTAGTTCCCATACGAGGGCTCATTTTGAGGTTCTCTTTGTTGTCTCTTCTCAACACACTATAAAAAAAGAGGAGAGAACCACAGAGCATTAGATGGACATAAAGCCGAATATTTTCTCTTTTAACCTCTTTTCCAATTCCCTGAGCAAATTATCCGAACACACTGCGTGTGTTGACATCAAGGTTACTTTGCAACAGCAGCACATAACAATGGTTGGAGGATGCCAGGAGAGCAAGAACTTTGTTGTATCTCCCGTGCACTAAAAGGGTTTAAGAGAAAAGTGAAGAAGAAAAAAAGAAGTTATGGCAATTCTGAATAATGAATTGTAAAAAAAAAAATATGTGTTTCATAGTACTGTCTATCAGTGTAAATAACCAATGGTTTGCAGAAACTCAAGAATTATTCTCTATCACCTTCATCATCATATTTTGCTGTCTCCACATTGAAGGTTGTCCTACCATGAATTACCATTTTATTCTGTCTCTTGCTTTGACGGTAAATGCATTAACCCTAGATCACGATACTTATCTGTGACACACATTATTCCATTTCATAGTTTAATTTCTACCACTTAATTGTAACATTACGAGCACTAAAAGTCATGTTTCTTTGAACGTTTGATACAAGTTCTACGTTTTCCTTTTTCCATATTCATCATCATCATCATGTGCCATACCGGTTGGCATAGGCGATCATGTCCATTCACAATCTTCTATCTACAGTGCATCATATCAGTTCTGTTGTTGACTGTTGTCCATGCCATGACACTAAGACATCCAGTATTTTCTCTCTTTGTAATCCACGATCTCTCTTTTCTTGTATTTTGCCTGTTTTAACCAAGTATTCCAACTTTCCTCTTCTCATGATGTGCCTGAAAAATGTTGATTGTTTCTTTCTGATGTTTATTAAGAGCTGCCTTTTTGTGTTGGCCTCTTTGAGAATTTCCTCATTGGTCTTTTTAGCTGTCCAGGGAACTTTCAACATTCTTCTGAGAAATCCCATCTCTGTGGCCTCTAACCATCTTTTCATATGTATGTTCACAGTCCATGATTTGCTTCCATGGGTCAGAATTGGTTCTATATAGCACTGATGAACTCTCTTTCTCACTTCTATTGACATAAATTTGTTGCATAATATATTTTTCATTTTCTGAAATGCTATTTTGGCCTGAGCTATTTTTTTTTTTACTTCTGTGGTGCATCTTCCATCTGATGTTATTATGGTGCCCAAGTATTTGAAACGTTGCACTTGTTTCATATTTGTCCTGTTTATTTTTTTGCTGCATGATGGTGATGATTATTTCTTTGATATGACCATTACATCTGTTTTCTTACTATTCAGACTGAGACCTTTCTTGTTGTTTTCTTTTACTATTATGTCTATCATTTCTTGTAGTTCATTCTCTGTCTCTGCTATTAAGACTGTGTCATCTGCATATCACAAATTATTTATGTTTTGACCGTTGACTTTAATTCCTTTTTTGTCTACTATTGATCTCATAATATCTTCGCTGTAAAGTTAAAACAAATCCAACGACAGAACACAGCCTTGTCTGACTCCTTGTTTTATATATTGGAATTGTCCTGTTTGGTTGCTAATTCGTATAGCTGCTGTTTGTTGCCAGTACATGTTTTTTATGATTCACAAATATTCATCACCAGTAATTAAAAAAGACTAGGTTCATTAATTCAGAAGTACAGTGACATGATTTGTATTATCTAAACATTTATATAAAAGGCACTACCGCAGATATGTTTTGATGGAAATAAAATATTGAAGCAAGCATCCCACTTAATTTTATTTTGATTAAGTAGTTAATAGCCAGCAAAATTGGACTTGAGATCAATCATGAAAAGACTAAAGTCATGAAAAGCTTAATTCCAACAGATGACAAAATATGCATGGAAAACAAACCAGTGGAAGAGATCGATCAATTTATCTATCTTGGAAGTCACATTGATCAAGAAGGGGATACAAGCAAAGAAATTAGAATCAGAATAGCTAAAGCAGAAATGTCTTTCAGAAGCCTTGAAAAGTTGAGGAAATCAAAACGCATCAGCACAAACACAAAACTTAGACTATTCAAATCAAATGTACTATCAACCCTTACATATGCATGTGAAAGCTGGAAAACAATAAGAGATATAGAAACAAAGTTAAGCGCATTTGAAAATAAATGTCCAAGGACAATACTTGGTATAGCGTGGAACGAATTCAAAACAAATGAGGAAATTAGAGAAATCGCCAATCAACCACTAATATCTTCAGTAATCAAGAAAAAACAATGGTCATATGTTGGACATGTGATGAGAAGAGATAATAATCGAATAGCAAAGCAGGCCCTCATGTGGGAAACAACAGGTAAGAGAAAAAGAGGAAGCCCCAGAGAGACACTGAGAAGAACATTGATGAGAGAGGCAAGAGCAGCAGGAATCGGCTCCCTCAATGAGATAGAGCTGCTTGCACAGAACAGAGACAAATGGCGAGATTTGATAAAATATCTTTAAAAGAATTGAAAACTGCTAGAACAAAAATTCAGATAAGAGAAGGAGTATCTTGCTCTACGCCCTATGGGCGGCTACGGCTCGAAAGACCAATAGATAGATAGATAATTAATAGTAATTTCTTACTTATGATAATCATTTGGATTTATCTCATGTCATTTTCAGCTGGTATCAAGTCAGCCATTTGCAACAGCTGCCAGTGCATATCCAGCAGGTGCTGCAAGATATGCAATACCTGCAGCAGCAGTAGCTACCCCAATAGCATATACTGCCGCTGGGTGAGTTAAGTTATACACATTGTACATTTTAAAAAAATTATTAATAGGTTTTTTTGTCTTTTTTTGTGGGAAGGGGTATTTAAACTAGTCTCTAAAGTTTCTGGTTTTGCATTGTAAAAATTAGGTCTTTAACGCATTTGTTACCAAGGGGTTTAACACACAGTAGCATGCATTTTTAGTAAATTATAAAAAGTTTTTTATATCAGCGAGAAAATTAATGAAAATTGATTTGAAACACACAGTTTGTTCAGACAATTTGCTCAGGAAGTCGGAAAACAGACTAAAAAGAGAAAATATCAAGGCTTTAGTGGAAATATCTGTGGAAACATCAATAAATTAAAAGTAGCAAAAACTGGCTCCAGGGTTTAATATATCAGTAACTAGAGCCAGGTTTTGTGGCTCACACTGGGCCAGCTCAAAGTACTCTTAAATCTGGTAGTTGTTCGGGCTCACCATTTTCTTAGGGGCACCATCAAGGATCTTCAAAAAAAAAAAGAAAAGAAAAGTGAAAATGAGTTTTTAAATGTAAAAAAGTTCGTCGAAGTTCAGCATGTCCATGGCGTCAACAGCCATAAGGTTGTCTCTGAGCTCACATAACAGAATGTGTTAATGTGTTGCATATGTTTCACTGTTTCACTCCTTTCTATCTAGTACATTCACTTTAGCCCACACTTTTTTTTCAAGATTGTTTCATTAACTTAGTCTGGCGACTCAGTTTTCTCAAAACTTTTTGTTTGCTTACATTTTTAAAAAAATTACTTCATTTGATTTCCAGATATGGCAGGGAATACACTGCTGACCCCTTTCTTGGACATACTATTGGACCTGTTGCAGGATATGGGGTAAGCTTTGTGGGCACTGATCTTTAAAACAAAAATAATTTTATTTCAAAATTACATTGATGTTGGAGCGTAACTTCAAAATTAATTTGGTGTTAAAGTGTAACTTTCTTCCAACTACAAAGTGTAAGAGCAGATAATCAGTAACAGAAATAATATTTGATTGTTATTGGAAATAGAATAATTCATATTAAATACACTTAAATATGTATAAATGCGGTTCATTAGTAAATTAACTCCTTGATCGTAGAGCATGGGATAGCTCAGGCATTAGCAGTCAGTGGGGCCGAATGGATAAAAACTCTTGTCATTGTTGAAATAAGACGAACATGAGTTTGAAACATTAGAAACAACTCATCCATGCCCTCTTAATGGGTGAACACTAAGAAGAATGAACTGGATTACAAAGGACAAGGGTAGGGTTTGATCCAAACCGGTGGCTTCCGGGTTCACCCAGCCTTTAATGGGTATCAGATTTTTTTTCTGGGAAAGTAAAGTGGCATGGGTGTAATACTGACCACATTACCCCAAAAATCATGTGCCGAAGGTCTGTAAAATTTATGGTCACTAACACCATATTCCCTATACGCCACTCGGCTGATGGGGGTACTTTACTTTTTACTAAGAAGAATAAGATGAATTTTGTAACAAATTTTGGTGAATTTTAGTATTCACAAACTTTTATGAATTTTTTTTCTATCATAATATTCATATAATATATAATTTCACATAATATCTGAGAAACATTTAGAAGAATTTGAAACCAAAATGGCATATGACCATTTTATTTTTTTTTTCAATATTTTAACCAATCACATTTTTTTTATTGGCCATCAGAAAAAGCATTTATGTCAACAGAAGTGAGAAAGAGAGTTCATCAGTACTTTATAGAGCCAATCCTGAAGTATGGAAGTGAATCATGAAAAGTAGACAAACAAGTGAAGAGATTATTAGAGACCACAGAGAAGGGATTTCTTAGAAGAATGGAGGGCTAAAAATACTAACAAAGAAATTCTCAAAGACCAACACAAAAAGGGAGCTCCTGAATAGATCAGAGAAAATAATCAACATTTTTCAAGAACATCATGAGAAGAGGAAGTTGATATACTTGATTACAATTGTCAAAATACAGGAAAAGAGAAATTATGGACAAGGAAGAAGATACTAACTAAATAGCATGGTGTCATGGCTTGGAAAATGATCAACAACAGAATTGATAAGATGCACTGTGGATAAAAAATTGTGAAAGGACATGATCGCCTACACCAACCAGTCTGGCACATAACGATGATGAATTAGCAAACTCTGAAAACAATGTAAAATAAAAATGCATGATCATAGTATAAGATTTGTAGTTACAAAACAAATGCTACAGTAAAATCTTTACGATACCTTGGATAATAAAAAAAGAGCAATATGGCCACATAAAAAAAATACAGCGGGCTGGAAAGAACAATAATGGGAGGCATGGTTCCTTGGCAATACTTCAGGGTCAAACCAAGAAGAAGGTGGTTTCAAAACATGACGGAGACCTTAAACATGACAACAGAAGAAGTGAGAGATCTGGCTGGAGACAGAGATTCCTTCAGATGGATTGTGGCAAATACAAAGTTCTGCAAAAAACATGCGACCTGACGATAATTTACAAAACAAAACAAGGAAAACAAGGCAGACAACTAAAACAAGTAGAGGAATTCAAATATTAGGAAGTCTAGTGACAAAACAACAATTCACAAACATCAGAAATAGACTCAAGATACATCAAAGCTTGTCAAATCATTGGATAGCTATATTGTCCAACAGGGAAATAATGCTAGAGGCAAAACATGTACTGTACAATACAATCTTCATCCCTACATTGTGCTACCAATGTCAGTCCTGAACCCTAGATGCAAGAACAATAAGAAAAATAACCTCTATTGAGATTAAATGTGTTAGACGAATGATAGGAAACAGCTGGAAAAACAAGATCAGAAATGAAGAACTGAGAAAAAAGCTAGGAATAGCCCCACCACAGAATATATAAAGAAACAACAGATAAAATGGTTTGGCCACGTGACAAGGCAGAGTGATCAACACAACACAACGAGCCCTCAATAAACACTACGAGAATACCAGACCCAAGGATCGACCACGAAAAAGATGGATCAATGGAATATTAGAAGCACTAGGAAACATAACAGCAGCAGGCAAACAGAAGAGCAAAAGACCGCAAATTATATCTCCCCTCGACACTAAAAGGCAAATGAAGAAGGAAAAAAGAGGAAGAACAAGCAAAGGAAAATGAGGAAAACAAGTTCTAAAAGGGAAAATAGAAAACAATTGCCCTGATGTGCAAGAGAATCAGAATTTTTCCACTGACTGAAAAGTGTCTGTTGTATACCTCACAATTAATTGGTCCCTATTCTTCTCCCTCTTGGCACAGAGCCGTTGATCAGAGGTCTAACAAGCTGCTATCGTAAAAACACCTTTGTTAATGAAATGTACACCTGATACAGAATTTGTAAATTAGCACTTAGAATGTTCAAATTAAACATACTATCAACCCTTACATATGCATGCGAGAGCTGGCAAAAAACAAGGGACATAGAAACAAAGTTGAATGCCTTTGAAAATAAATGTCTAAGGAAAATATTTGGTAGAGCATGGAAAAAATTAAAAACAAATGAGAAAATTCGAGAATCGCCAATCAACCACTAATATCTTCTTCAGTAATCAAGAAAAGATGATTCCTTCAACAACAACATATGTTGGACATGTGATGAGAAGAGATAATAACCAAATAGCAAAGCAAGCCCTCATGTGGGAAACAACAATTAGGAAGAAAAGAGGCTGACTCAGAGAAACACTGAGAAGAACATTGATCAGAGAGGCAAAGGCAGCAGGAATCGGCTCCCTCAATGAAATCGAGATGCTTGCACAAAACAGAGACAAATGTTGGGATTTGATAAATGTATTTTGTAAGGATTGTGACTGCTAGAAAGAAAATTTACAAAAAAGGAGAAAGAGTATCAGGGTCTATGCCCTATGGGCCAGACATGGCTCAAAAGTTCAATAGATAGATTCTGAATGAGTTTGAAAATCTAATCAAGAGAATCTATGCCAATTATTCTAGCCTCTGCTGTCAGTGTACTTCTCAGTGTCTCTTGAAATCAGTCTCTTTTTCTTTTTCTTTGTTTTTTCTACTTGGGTACTTGATTTGCTTTTCTCCACTTATATCTTTATATCACATGGCCAGCATATGCCCACCTTTTATAAATTTAAAAAAAAATTACCGTCAGAAAATGCTTTAAAAAAATATGAGACAGGGAACTAGACACCTAGGAGAGTTCAACACTAGAGTTGAAGTCACAATAGACTGTCCAGACAAATAGAGAACTAGAGTGAAGCATTGTTCTAGCTAAGGCAGATAATAAATAGGACAGTCTGATGTTCCCCATGGTAAAATCTACATCTTTCAGAAGTGGAAATTGTCATATTTTAAAATAAATAATGAAAAAAAAAAGACTGTAAGTCTTAACCTCATAAAACTAAAGTTACCCACCTAACATTGCAATATTTTATGATTAAATTTATGCATATTAGATTGTTGTAACTGTCAAGGAATATTCACTTAATATTACATTGTGAATGTGATATTCAGTCTTTATTTCATTATAGGCAGCAGTTTATAGAGGAGGATATCAGCGGTTTGCACCATACTAGCATTACAGCATTTTCACACTGATTACTGTTAAATGAGTAGCATTATGGGAGGAAACTCACAAGCTTGCAGTAGCCTCCATTTCATCTCTTCACGGCAGGGCAGGCATAGACTTTTAAAAAAAGAAACAACAAAGCTCCAGCAACACCAAGAGTGAACAGGACTTCCAGCATGACACCTGATTAAGGTTTTTATTACCAAACATTCATGTTGTTTTTGTTACTTTTAATTCATATTATTGGTTATTGTCTGTCATTCATTCAATTTATAGAGATGATTAAGAACTAGTGAAGCATGAAAGAAAAGTCCAGTTTTTAAAATATCACAAAAATAAACAGCGATCTTTTCAGTTAGATGGGCATTTCTTTGAACAAATCAAAAAGAAATTATTATTTAAAATTTAATGTAAAATTATAATAATATTTTAGTTGCCGATATTGGTAGTTTCTTATATATTTTCATGTTGTTAAAAAAATTCATTGCCATATTTTGACAAATTTACTATTTAAATCATTTTTAAAATAGTTTATGTTATCTTAATATTTGTTCCAAGGAATGCCTAACTAGCTGAAACATTTGATATTTTATTTTGTGACTTTTTAAAAAAGTGTTTCATTTATTTGTTTGTTCAATCTCTCTGCTGTTATTTGTTATTACATTTTTTAATCTATCTGGTCTGGTGAGTATGTAAAAATGTTTACTTCATACACTGTTGTGTTGGAAGCAAATATTTTGAAAAAGAGAACAATTTATTTGACATTTGAAACTCACATTTTTTTACATCTTTCATTTACTTTTCTTCTATAGCATTTTTCAGACTGCAAATTTTGTCACAAATGAGTCAATTAGTATATGATGATATTATGTTCAATATAAACATTTTTGTATGTAAAATATTGTACAATATTTTGGTGGAGGTGGCAGTGTGGCATGTGGTAATGTGGAGTTTGACTGCCAAATAAGAATCTGGTTACCAATACTCAAATATAAACTAGCTTTATGTGAAACATTTATATCTAGTCATCATTTCTGTATAATCTTACATAATTATTTTACTGATATTTTACAATATATGATTTTCATATATTTTTTGTTATTTGAACATATTTATGTTGTCTCTAGCATTTATGTATGTTTGGGCGTGTTACATTATTGTGAAGACTGTTTGATAAATTGTTAATGGTATATGTCTATACGAACAAGATACACAGCAGTAAAGAAGTCTGCCTGTGGGTCACATTACTCATATTTCTACAAAAACTAATACAGTATAGTCTAAAGTCACTTATGATAAAATGCTATTGCCAGTTTGATTTTAATTAATTTGCTGCTTCTTGGCTTTCTTTTGTAGAGTAAATAACTGCACCAGAACTTTTCAACATTTAATGCTGGTCTATTTACTCATATCTTTTAAATTTGTTCACAACTTTCTTCTAATTTTTGTCTAAAATTTCCTATTTTGTGTACAAAAATTTATTTACAAAAAAAATGCATATCAAATCCACAGATTAATGTTATCTACTTTTGTCCATCTATTCTCTCTCTCTTATTTTTTTTTTCAGACAATCTATTTTATGTTGACAAAATTAATTAAATCTGGTCTTAAATTTGTGACAAGCCTTTAAAATGTGAAATACCAGTCATATGCTGATCATTTGAAGTTACCTTCTATATAATAATTAAATTGTAGAAGTCCATTTTTAAATTTCTCATCTATTAAGCTCACAATTTGTATGAGATTGGCAAGAAAAAAAAAATACTCATGAGATAAGATATGATAAGATAGTATTTGTATGAATCAATTTAAAATATACTCATATTAGGCAAGTTGTGTCAGTGTAAAATTCACCATTTAGAATTGTTTTAAAATTAAACTTCTCTTATTTTATAAGCAGTCCAATTTTTACTTATTTATTTTTTTTTCACAAAACACAATTTAACTACACATTTTCTTGAGATGAATTTCATAATAATCCTTGTATGAAACTGAGTGCTCATTTGCTCCGTGACTGCTCCACTCTGCATATGTTGATGGTACTGCTTAGTTGATTTGTTGAATCTCAGTGCTCGAACATCATGTTCTTCCCCCTGCAGAATAATCATTAGACAAGTGTACAAAAAAAATACCTGTAAAGTATTCTTTTCATCTGTAAATAAGGCACATCTTTTGCAAGTATTTACCAAAGTTTTTACATAATCTTTGTTGCCATTTTGGAACATGTAATCATAAATTGTTATTTTTTTTTTTAATAAAAAGAAAAAGATAACTGCTTTCAAATGGCCATTTGGTGATTCAGTTTGGATAACTTGTACTGTAAGATTTTTGTGTAATGTGTGAAAATGTTGCTGCAGAATGGTTAAACTGACAAGAATTTTGAATATATTGTTAAAAGTTGTGCGTGGTTTTCAGATAATTTAAGATGCCCCAAGTATTGGATGGATGTGGTAGGGTTTGAGAATCAAATGTTTGCAGTTAGATTCATGTTGACAGGTAGTTATGCTAGAGGTGCAGAGAAATAGTAATGTTTAACACCCTTTACACTTTCTGAGAGAAGCGATAATAGGACAAACTTTTTTCCTTATTGAGAGAGGTAATAACAGGGAAACATAATGGATTGCTAGTATAGGATTATATAGAGCACCAAGATATAAAAACAAAAGGTAACAGATTTCAAATACCTAGGAACAACATTTTCCAGAGCTGGTAAAATAAACCCCCCAAAAAATAACATCACATGCCGTAAGGCAATTAAATAAACATCACATGCAGTAAGGCAACTAAATAAACATCACATGCTGTAGCGCAACAAAATAAACATCACATGCAGTAAGGCAACTAAATAAACATCACTTGCCGTAAGGCAACTAAATAAACATCACTTGCCGTAAGGCAACTAAATAAACATCACATATATTAAGGCAACCAAATAAACATGACATACAATGCAACAAACAAATAAGCATCATATGCAGTAAAACAAACAAACAAACATCAGATGCAGTAAGGCAACCAAATAAACATTACATATAGTATGGCAAGTAGATAAATGTGACAATGAGCTTCTCTCATACAACATAAAACAGTATCTACAGACACGTACACGCATGCATGTTCATGCACACACACACAAAGCAATGTGTACAAATTATTTTTGTTCCCACCTTATGCAACCAGCGTCAAATGTTGTCAATCATAAGCCAGGAGTGCAAGTTAATTATCATAGAAATGGCATGTTGAAAACAGTGGTTAAAATGAACGGAAGAAATAAAACCAGAAATTTAAACAAAAAAGAAATGTTTTAATTTGTAAGTACAAACAAGGAAAAGAAATAAAGTAATTTATCCATCTGGAGAGAATGCTTCTGATTACATACATACAGAGAAAACATACAAAGCTTGCTTGACTCTTGAGTGTAGGGCCCCACTTTCTTACATTTTTCTCTGTCCAATGCCAGTCTTTGTGCATTTAACAAAGTCAAAGCCCGATCATTCTTTTATTTGGTGTTTCGTGTTTCCCCATTTTTTTCTTTTTTAGTCTATTTCTAATTTTTTACTGTGTCCTGGAGAATCATCATTGCTAGGTCTAACTATCCAGTTTTATTTCTCAGAATGTCATTTAATAGGCTGCTAGATTACCCACTCTTCTAATCTACAATATTGTAAATAGTCTCTTTAGAGATGTGGTCTTTACAGGAGATGCCAAGAATAATCTGTAGCATCTCTCATCTGTATATGTTATTCTCTTTAGAAGCTCTGCCTCTAATGCCTGCGTCTCAGAGGCTTAGAAGAGTATAGATTACCACTAAATGCATCAATCTAATGTATTGTTTTGTGCTAATATTTCTATTCTTCTATAAGAATTCTCAGAAAGAAACTGCAGTCAGTAGGCTATGGATCTCTTTTAGGTATGAATAATAAAAATTAGTAGCCCTCCATGAATATACAAGTCTATCCCACCACTGTGTGACTGATATCTTTTTTGCTCAAAACCACATCACTCCATTAAGCATTAACACTCAAAATCACATCACTCCATAAAGCATTAACACTAAAAATTGCATCACTCCATAAAGAATTAACACTAAAAATTGCATCACTCCATAAAGCATTAACACTAAAAACCACATCACTCTGCACAGCATTAACGCTTAAGATAACAAAAACCCCAGGTAGCAATGAAACTCAAACTGACATCACTCCATATCATTAACTCAAAATAACAGATAGTATAGTACTGACACTCAAAATAACAGATAGTATAGTACTGACACTCAAAATAACAGATAGTATAGTACTGACACTCAAAATAACAGATAGTATAGTACTGACACTCAAAATAACAGATAGTATAGTACTGACACTCAAAATAACAGATAGTATAGTACTGACACTCAAAATAACAGATAGTATAGTACTGACACTCAAAATAACAGATAGTATAGTACTGACACTCAAAATAACAGATAGTATAGTACTGACACTCAAAATAACAGATAGTATAGTACTGACACTCAAAATAACAGATAGTATAGTACTGACACTCAAAATAACAGATAGTATAGTACTGACACTCAAAATAACAGATAGTATAGTACTGACACTCAAAATAACAGATAGTATAGTACTGACACTCAAAATAACAGATAGTATAGTACTGACACTCAAAATAACAGATAGTATAGTACTGACACTCAAAATAACAGATAGTATAGTACTGACACTCAAAATAACAGATAGTATAGTACTGACACTCAAAATAACAGATAGTATAGTACTGACACTCAAAATAACAGATAGTATAGTACTGACACTCAAAATAACAGATAGTATAGTACTGACACTCAAAATAACAGATAGTATAGTACTGACACTCAAAATAACAGATAGTATAGTACTGACACTCAAAATCACATCACTTTGATACCATTAACACATAAAATCATGTCAGCCCAGATAACTTTAATACATAAAATCAGTAAGAAAAAGCACACAGAGATAACCTATAGATCCTATAAGATCCTATGATCTTATCAGTCATCTCATTGAATACAGAGCAGAAAACAAATTTCAGAACAGTGACACTCCATTTTCTCTCAATGCTGAAAGATATCAGATGTGAAGATAAGTAAAAGAATTTTAAAAAGACAATCTAGAAGTTAATTGTAATAAATTGAATACCAAGACATTTTTTTCAACAAATCATATAAAGAAAACATCTGGTTAAGCGATAATATTTAAGTTATAACTGAAGTATGTTAGACTAGATAAATCACATTTACCCTGCCAGTAATTTTGAATAGTGAATGAAGATATAGAAACTGTGTAAATAATAATAATTGTTATATGGAAAATGATAGTAAATAATAAAAGTGGTACATACTCGTATGAAGATTTCCTGCGTGTTACCAGGGCCTCATTATGAGGGAAGTAAAGAACAGTGACACTGTGACCTTCCAGGCATGTCGTAAGAGGCGACTAAGGAGGATCGATGACTTGACAAGCTGTCATTGTAAAAAGTATTGTTATGGAAACAGCGCCATATATTTTAGAGCAGTGATCTCTTCAATATGTGCCACTTTGGCACGCACGGTTTCTGTTTTTGAGATTGTGGTTCTGCCCTATGTGCCGTCTTCGGCTCGAAAGGACGATAGTTAGATATAAAGATAGGATGGTCATAAATGTTAAAATTTATTGAAAACTATCATTAATAATAAACACTATGGATATGTTGTCTGCTGGCTGTGTTGTTATGGAAGGGACAATACACTTTTATCAGGAATATTTTAAATAAAGAAAAGCAGTGGCAATATTTTGTGAGAATTTTTTTCTAAAGTAATTTTTTTTTTTTTTATGGTTAAGAAGTTCAGAGTGGAATGAAAATGACAGAAGAATAGATTTTTGAAACAAAGCAATAAAATACAGAGAACAGCAGTGAGATCAATCAAATATGGCACAAAACAATGGATGCTATGGTTTAGAAGTTCCAGAGTGGAATAAAAATAACAGAAGAGTAGATCTTTGAAACAAAGCAATAAATACAGAGAACAGCAGTGAGATCAATCAAATATGGCACAAAACAATGGAAGCCATGGTTTAGAAGTTCCAGAGTGGAATGAAAATAACAGAAGAGTAGATCTTTGAAACAAAGCAATAAAATACAAAGAACAGCAATGAGATCAATCAAATATGGCACAAAACAATGGAAGATTATGTTCTTTTTAGTTGATCACCCTGATGACTTCTTCTGTCTTCTTCATATTGAGAAGATATTCAAATGGGCATACGTTGTGTGAGGTACACAAGAAGTTGTAATATTTGCACCTTTCAGCCCAGCGCATCAGACCTTATCACAGATTTGTGTTTTTGCTTCCCATTCACTTGGTCGGTTGAGTTAGCCTATCACTGGTAAAGCCTTGAGGAGGTACAGCATGACCTTGGTTAACTCTAATTCAATGATACCAATTCCAGCAACCAACTAGGGGTCACAGACAGCTATCAGCTCAGTCACAATGTACATATACTAGGTGGATATGATTACATGATTACCTAAACCAGTTTAAACTGAACAACAAAATGACCTACAGGTGTTTAGAGATTTACTGCTAATTGTTTTTTTTTTTGTGTGTGAATTTAAAAAAAAATAAATACATTGTGACAATTTGTATGCTAGTTCTGATTATTTTTTTGTTATATTGGTAATAATATTTGCTATATATAAATCATACATTTAATGTATTTTGTCCACAATGAATTTTTTTAGAAAAAAAAATAGAATATATGAGATGAAAATAAATTAAAAATTTAAATTAATGGTAGGAGTTCATGTATTTAAGAATTCTCAATGTAGAAGGCAGGCGACTAGTAGCAAAGTAATACTGCAGGGTCAAGGCAAAGAAATGAATGAAAATGCGAAGCTGCAGTGAAGCTAATAGTAAAGAGAAATGAAAAAAAAAATTTATGCATAGAAAAAAAAAGGTATGGTTAAAGCTTCACATAACAAGTGGACAAGACAAACCAGAATGACGTTGCAGTGTAAAACGCCTATAATAGAACAATTTCAATCAATAGGAGCTTGGAGAAATTATGTGGAACCAGTAAATGTTTACAAATATACATTTTCAATAACATAGAAGCATACAATGTTTTTAGGATGTGTGCCTCTAAGTGAAAATCAAAGTGAATTATGGATGACTAAGAAAATAATAAAATGAAGTTGTTCAAAAAAATTATTTGAAATTATCATTGTTAACAAAGACTAGCTTACTTACGCACCCCTTAACCTTTGGGAGCCATTGGGGCACACTTTCTTGAAACCAGTTAATTTCCATCTCTCTCTTTGTCTCTGTGTGTTTTTTTTAAGCTCTCCAAGAGTCAATGAAACCAAGGCCTATCCCGTCTTTAATGTTATCTTCCTTTTTCTTCCATTGCTTGCCCTTATTTCTTCCTCTCTCTTTTCTTCAATGTTTTTTTTAAATAGTTCTGATCCATTGGATACATAGTGACACATCTTCAGTTTAATTTTCTTCACTCTGGGGAGAAAACTGTCATGCTGTTTAATTACCTGCTAAATTATTTTCCTGATATCACCATTACAATCAATCATCATGTGTTGTGTACACTAATTTAAACTGGTGGAACCCATCTCTGCAGGCAAACCCATTTCTCCATTAACTTTAAATCTTGGGGCTAGAGCTGTCGGGTCTAGATCTCTTGAAAATGGGGTTGGCACTGAAATAAGCACCCACACAATCTCAGCTTAATGTTGCTGGGAACAAACAAGGACCATTAAAAAGAAATAAAATAATAAATTAATGTTTTGACTTAAAATAAACAAAGTGACTGAGATAAAAGTTTTAGACCAAAATACAATGACATTTAAAAAATATATCAATACCTTGAGCAGTAGAACAAAATGATAATCTCTGTTTCAAATAGAATTACGGTACAGTTTACAGACATAAACAGACAAGGGATTATTCATTATATTTTAGTCAAATGTACTTTTTAATAAAAGAAATAAACATTCTTTTTTCTTTAAAAGTATTATTATAAAGCAACACTTCATTTCATAAAATGAAGTGTAAAAAAAAAGAAACAAACAAAGAACTGTCATGTCATGTGTCACATAGGGAATATGCTGTTAATGTCCATATGTTTTTAAAGACTTTCATCACACTTTTATTTCTTTTTTTTTTTTTTTCTTTTTTTTTTTGGTTGGGTGGGAGGACCACAATAGGGTTAGTATTATTCTAGTATCGTTTTTGTTTCAAAGAAAAATCTGATACCCATTTTTAGCTGGGTGAACCTATAAGCTGTCAAGCAGGAACAGTTCCAATCTCTTGTCATTTGTAGTCCAGTAACTAACCACTGACCTTCTGCAGCCCCTGATGTGTGAAAAGATTGTGTTTATAATTTGAAAACAAAATGCAGTGGAGCCTCATACTTTGATGAAAGACCCTAGTTCTGAATGTTCCAGATTCTAAACACTAAATTTGAGAGAATCTTTTATCCAGATATAGAACAATGCTTCTAAATTCAAACTACTTGTGCGCGGGTGTAGTTAAAAAATGTCACCTCTAAATGCATTTGATTATTTTGTTGTGCACCCAAGTCACCTCTTGATCTATACTCATGTGCTTTCAGTAATTTGTTTAACTTTATTTTGGGGATGTGTGGTCACATATGGGTATGGCAAAAAGTAATTTTAGTGTCATGAAAATATACTAACAACAAAACAAATAACAGCAGGGCTGAAACTAAGAATAACAAAATGTTACATCTTCTCAATATTCCTTTATGGTGCAGAAACATGGACATTAGACAAGAAAACTGAACAGAAAAATGAAGCCTTTGAAATGTGGATTTATAGAAGAATAGGTAGAATTGGATGGAAAATAAAAGAAAATGAACAATGAAGTTTTAAAACAACTTAAAATAAAAAGAGAACTACTAAACACAATAAGAACAAGACAAATGAAATTTTTCGGGCATGTTAAAAGACACAACAGCCTACTAAAAGTAATATTGGAAGGGAAAATACAAGGTAAAAGAGGCAGAGGCAGACCAAGACTAACATGGACGAGTAACATCAAAAGATGGACAAGTCAATCTATGACAACCTGCACCATCAAAGTAAGAAACAGAGTGGAATGGTGATCCATGGTAGCCAACCTTCGTTGTGGAGACAGCACCCGATGATGATAATGATGATGATGTGGTCACATATACCATCCAATATCTATCATCTTTGAGTCCAAAAAGAGTGCGGAAGCAACAAAGTCTAAGAGGAAGGTTGTCTCTCTCTCTGCATTCAGGACTCAATCAGAGTAAGGATTCCAGACTCTCATATGAAGTCAGCTGTCAGGCTAAGTGTGTTGATCGCCTCCACAGACAGAACATCACAATTAGAGTCTGTCAGATCCACTCTGACTGAACACCCATTAATACGTTGCACTGTGTTCTGTGCCAGTGGCCCAGTGCATCCGATTTCAGCCAGCATTTTATTCGGGTTTGCTTTCCCTAGCCTTTGATTGTCCCCAATCTTCCTGCAAGGCAGCAGATTGTCTTTTCTGTAAGGGGATTCTGCCCTTAGATGGTAGGCCCTCCCAGGTTTACGAGCACCATCTGCCTGAGTCACTAGAGGTGACTAACACAGACATGCACACACAAAGATGTGAGATGTGACTAACACAGACACGGACACACAAAGTTGTGAGATGTGACTAACACAGACATACACACACAAAGATGTGAGATGTGACTAACACAGACATGCACACACAAAGATATGAGATGTGACTAATACAGACATGCACACAGCAGAGGAAGGTTGTAGCTTAATTGAGTAAAGTGAAAGATTAAAACTTGTAGGGAAGCATTAGATGGTGCACATGTGGAACATTTAAAAAATAGACAAAGTGAATCAAACCAGCGACCAGTAGTGCTAAGAATCAGGAGAGAGAGAGAGAGTGAATGACAGAGAGAGAACACCAGAAGTACAGTTATTTGGTATGTTTATGGAATAGACATCACCTTCAGAACAATAACCCTTCTCCTCCTCTCCACCAGCCACAAAGGACATGACCACTCCTCTCTACGTTACAGTAAATGCAGCTTTAATTTTATTATATAGCATTTATGTATTTTATTTATCATTTTCATGTTTTAATTTATAATTTAGGACATCCAGTTGTGTATTGTTTTCCTTAAATTATGTGTATTTGTTAAGGTGATAAAAATGAATTTTGTTTAGGAGATTTATGGTCCCAGGAATGGATTAATTCCCTTTCCATCATTTGTAATGAAACAAAATTAATTTTGACTTTAAAAAATTTCAAATGAAATTCTGGAACGAATTTTGAAGTGCAAGGCACCACTAAATTAATTTTTTTTTTTTGTGTTGCAAAAAATATTGATGCAGTGATATAGTACATTAAGAGAGTGTAAATGGTGTATATGGCAATATTAATATCCATTGTTTCATTATCATTAATAATAATATAAAACTGTTATTAAAAATTTAGCCTTTTTATTTTTCAAAAACGGCCACTTCTTTTCATTCTTATGTATTTAGTCATGCTTAATACTTGCCAAAATTTGTCTTGCCTCTGCTGTTTTATAAATCATAGATATATTTGTATCTTAATATTTTTTTTTCCATTTAGAAAATAGAATTGTTTGTTTGCTAAATTTTTCTGTTGCCAACATTTTTAAAGAGCATAAAATTGATTTCTCTCTGATTGAATCTCAGATAATTTAAATATAGATCTGTTTAGTTGATCTTATCTTTTTTTTTTTATTGTCATATTGTAGTGTTCCAAGTAGGAATGAAAGATGCATAACTCATTCTCATTCTCACATCTCAAAATTGTATATCTTGCTATTGGATTTTAAGACTAAAAACTTTTTAGAAAAAAAAAATGTAAATTTCATTTACAAAATGATAATAATTGTAAATCTCTTCACTACAGATACAATTTTGATATTCATATGTGTATTTTCAACTTATTCTTTTTATTTTGTAGGTCCAGTTGGTTTTAAGGCTATTTTTAAAAATATTGATTGTAATATGTAAATCAAATAATTTTTCAAATGCATTATTTTAAATTAAAATAATCATCTCAGTATTTCTGATCTGTTAATGAATAAGTACCTTCATTGAAAAAAATAATGAAAAACAAAGAAAAAAATTAAGAAGTTTTGCTTAACCTGCAGTATTGATTATCTAGCAAATAGACCGACATATATTTTAATTGCAAGAAAATATTTTTTAAAAATATAATAGCAGAATTAGTAAAAAAAATATAAGCAAAATAAGTGTTTATCACATATGAATGTGGGATTATGTCTGTTAGTGTCCCCACACAGAACTGTTTAACACTATTTGTTTTTCATTGACTGTTGGCAGTCTTTTATTGCAGTTATTTTTCACTCATGAAGTAGATTGTAATTCATCTTATCTGCTTCTATTTTAAAAACTCAGTGTTTGTTAATGTATTTAAAAATGTTGATTGTTTGCACAAAAGAAGTAAATCAAAATTTATAGTGGAACCTATGTTTATTATTTGTTTTTTTCTCTATTTATGTTTCTTGTTTGTCTTTGTATGTAGTACATTATACCATTTCATTTGTCTTTTTTTCTTGTTTCAAATTACAAAAATACAGTTTATCAGTATTATGATTTTGAAATATTTTTAGAAGTGTATAATAATCATTTCTTTTGAAAAGGCTTATTGATTAATGTTTAAAATAATTATATTTCTTTAAATTCAAATATAAGATGAAGTATCAGTTTTTTTTTTTAACTTCCTAAATCTTCTTCATATTCTATTAAATGTGGTATATTGGGTATTTTCTCCACAGTTTTGTTTGTTTTGTATCATTGCTGTTAATGAAATATATAGCTTGACATATATGGTTATAATTTCTTTTATCATTAATCATAAATTCAACATAATTTTCACTAGTTTTAACAAGAGTACCAAATACTACAGATGCAGTGAAGAAATTAGTTACTTCAGTTTGTGCAATTTACCTTTTTTTTTAATTTGACTGAAAATATTAATGATTTAAAGACTAATTACAGAAACATTTTTTATTCCTGAATTTAGTTTCATCAAATAGGTGGGCAAATAGGAGAGCAGGTGGCTGAATCGATAACTTGTTGGGCCCCAAACCAGGAGAATGCGGTTTCAATACCAGTTGGGTCAAAATGTTTTCTATCGGGGGGAGGGGGGGGGGGCAAATAAATATTTAGAACCCAATACCTCGCTATGACTTCACTGGATAAGTGGCCTTTATTCTCTGGTTTTATAAGTATCTCCTCCCGACAACCCCAGTAATGGAAAAATGAAAAATGCTGTAAGTTATATAAATTTCTTTAAAACTGTACTCACACATTAGTATTTCAGCATGATATTGGTCACACAGGAAGATCTCGACATAGTATAAACTCTGAAACACCAATATGGGTCTGTAGTAATATCATTTCAATGATAATAGAAATTATAAATTTTACATTTTGAAATTTATCCCAGGTAGATGCATACATGCAGACAGCTCCATTTTACTTTCACCTACCAATGATGCCAAAGATCTACATGTTATTATTAATTTCCATTACGCCAATATGCTGTAACAATCTACCTTGATACTAAATATCACAGATAAAAAGAGATTTGTTAGTTTCATGTGGAATTGAAACTTGTAACTTTCCTGCAATAAAGAAAGCATTATCCTAAGCTGCAGTTGAATGTAGTGATTTTAGAACAATGAGCCTAATGAGCCATGTGACAAAAATATTGCTAAAAGTTATACAAGGAAGGATTCGGAATAAAATCAATATGGAATTAGAAGAACAACAATTTACATTAAGGAAAAACAGTGGGACGAAAGAAGTCATATTCTGCATGAGGAAATTAATTTTTAAAATACATCGAAGTAAACAAACCAATATATGCCTGCTTCATAGATTACATCAAAGCTTTTGATAGAATACACCATAAACAACTTATAGACTGCCTAAAAAATATACATCTAGATGACACAGACATACAACTAATATGTAATTTATACTGGGAGCAAACATCAATAATAAAATATAACATAGAGAAGTCTATGCCTATTGATATAAAAAGAAGAGAAAGACAGGAATGCATCCTATCATGAAGCTTGTTTAATGTATACACTGAGCAAATGTTTAAAAACATCACAGAGATGCCAGGCCAAAAACATTAATGGAAAGATAACCAATAACCTAAGATTGCTGATGATACTGTATTACTAGCAGAAAATCCTAAAGATCTACAACAATTACTTAATAAAAAAAACATGACAAGCAAAAAATATGGATTAGATATAAATATTTAAAAAAGACTAAAGCTATGGAAATAAACAAAAATAATACTCAAAGCCTATAAATGGATATCATAGTTGAAGAAATAGACGTGGAGACAGTTCAGAGCTACAACTACCTTGAACATACCATAACCAGTGATGGAAAATGTAAACAGAAATAAATAAAAGTATAGGAATGGCAAAAAGTAATTTTAATGCCATAAAAAATATATATCTATCTATCTATTGTCCTTTCGAGCAGAAGATGGCACATAGGGCAGAACCACAAACTCAAAAGTAGAAACCTTGCGTACCAAAATGGCACATATTGCAAAGATCCCAAAATCTATGGTTCTGTTTCCATAACAATACTTTTTACAATGACAGCTTGTCAAGCCATCGATCAACCTCCTTAGTCACCTCTTACGACATGCTTGGAAGGACACAGTGTCACTATTCTTTACTTCCCTCATAATGAGGCCCCGGTAACACACATGAGAGATTAAAAAATATACTAACATCAAAACAATTAACACCAGGGCTAAAACTAAGAATAGCAAAATGTTATATCTTCTCAATATTCCTGAATGGTGCAGAAACATGGACATTAGACAAGAAAACAGAACGGAAAATTGAAACCTTTGAAATGTGGATTTATAGAAGAATAGGTAGAATTGGGTAGAAAGTTTAAGACAAGTAAAAATGAAAAAGGAACAACAAAACACAATTGAAACAAGACAAATGAGATTTTTAGGATATGGTAAGCAGCCTACTAAAAGTAATCCCGGAAGAGAAAATACAAGGTAAAAGAGGCAGAGGCAGACCAAGACTAACATGGACGAGTAACATCAAAAGACGGACAAGTCAAGCTATGACAACCTGCACTATCAAAGCAAGAGACAAAGCAGAAGTGTGACTAGTAGTAACCAACCTTCGATGCGGAGATGGCACTTGATGATGATATCCTATGCTCAACACTAAGCAAGGCATCCTCCCCACTTTTCCACCAAACAAGAAGCACAATGTGAGAATAGTTTTGCCCACTCTCAAATGCATTTTTTTTCCTGATCTTTTACAGGGAAAAGCTCCTTTAGAACAAGATATAAATGTTTATCTTAAAATTATGACTACTTAATGTTATATAAGTCAAGCTTCCTTTTCAGTCTTTATCCTAGTTGTAACTTATCAAAATATAAATCAAAGAGAAAATGTGTATCACAAAATATAAACACTGCTAAAGGGGTATAATAATATTTAAACAAAATACTGTTCAACCATGGGGAGCCATGATAGCTCAGTGGTTAGTGAACTGGACTACAAAGGACTAGAGGTAGGGTTCGATTCCAACCAACGGCTTCCGGGTTCACCCAGCCTTAAAGGGGTACCTCATTTTTTGGGGGGAAAGTAAAACAGCACGGGTGTAATACCGACCACATTACCCCAACAGTCATGTGCCGAAGTCATGTAATAATTTATGGTCACTAACACCATATTCCCTATACGTTACTTGCCCAGGCAAAGTAGCCTTTATTTGACCACAATGTGGAGGTTGAGTTGGGTCTTTGTCAGCTTTTGTTAACCTGCACATGATTGTCAGCTATGAGTTGCTGACTGAATCAATTTATGGATTATTGATTGGTCCCAAAATGGGTTTGAGGAAATAAGGTTTAACTATTGCTTTATGTGAGGCCCTTGACAACTCAGAGGTTAATGAACTGGACTACTAGGGACAAGAAGTCAAGTTTGATCCAGATCTATGGTTTCTTGGTTCACACAGCCTTAAATGGGTACCAGAATTTTTTTTCTTGGAAAGTAAAGCAGCACGGTCATAATACTCAACGACCACATTAGCCTAAAAATAATGTGCTGTAAGTCTGCTAAAAATATGGGTATTAACACCATATTCTCTAAACAACATGTGATATGACAGGCCCTTTACTTTTTTTCTCTATTAATTGCTTCAATTACAATGTCTCTTATGGTGTTGCTTTAATACATTCAGGCTTAAATTTAAAACCACTAAAGTTAACAGAGAAGATGTATCTTGGTCTACGCCCTATGGGCCGGCAACGGCTCAAAAGATCAATAGATAGATAGAAAGTTAACAGACAGAAAATTAAGTTATCCTGTTCTTCATCTTCCTCTTCTCTAATCAGTTTCCCGTGCATAGAAGGCTACACAGTAAGACAAGTTACATTAATGAATTCATTGTTAGGAGGAGGTCTTTGTAGATGCCCCATAGTTATTTATTTTGCAATGTTTTTTTATCTCTTGAAGCCATGTTTTTGATGTGACATCTTTAAAAGCTGACAGTTTTGTAGAATGTCTTCGGAAAGATGAGAACCCACTTGACATGTGAACTTTGGAGGCTGCTTTCTATTTGTAGAGATGTGCATTCAGTCAGCAATGTCCTGTTTTTGAGTTTGAATATTGTGTGTAGTCTTTTGTTGTGTTCAGTTTTATATGTTTTTCTTTGTGTGTAGTTTTTTGTTGTGTTGCATTTCTCATATTCACCCATTAAGTGAGTGTTATGTTGTGTCGTTAGTGTACGGCAAAGCCGCTATGTCTATCTTTCAGCCACTGTTTTTGGTTTTGAATATTGTATGTAGTCTTTTGTTGTGTTCAATTTTATATGTTTTTCTTTGTGTGTAGTGTTTTGTTGTGTTCAGTTTTATATGTTTTTCTTTGTGTGTAGTGTTTTGTTGTGTTCAATTTTATATGTTTTTCTTTGTGTGTAGTGTTTTGTTGTGTTCAGTTTTATATGTTTTTCTTTGTGTGTAGTCTTTTTGTTGTGTTGAATTTCTCATATTCACCCATTAAGTGAGTGTTGTGCCGTTAGTTTAAGGCAAAGCCGCTATTTCTATCTTTCAGCCAGACACATCTGTCTTAGGCATTTGCTTTGAACAATTTTTTTCCTGACAGTAACCATTTTGGGCTACTCTTTTAGACTTTTAACTTACAAGGATTCTTTAAATGTGTGTGTGTGTGTGCGCATGAGACCGCCTGTTTTTCTCCTAAGCTAGACATTGAATCTCATTACCCAGAGACCAGGAGAGTGTAAAGCTGTGAAGAATCCGTGAGTTTGAAGTGTAATTCCCACCGTCTGTGGTGTGATTCAAACCAGAGAACACCCTGTCCAATGGCCAATATCTTATCCTTAGACCACTCAGCTCCTCTCATATATTTTGTATGTTCACTTCTAGTTTTATTGTGTTCATTTGTGATTGTGTTGTGTTCAGTTATCATAAGGATTTTGTGGATATTTGTGTTTGTTTTTTGTCTCCATGCCTTTTTTTTTAATATATATTTTTTTTATTTTAATGGCATCTTGGTTTCTTATAGGAATATTTTGTATCTAAATTATTTTTTGATTTTATTTTGCTAGTTTATTGGCTTCTTCAATTTCTATTGTGCCACAGTGGGCATTGATACTGTTCTGAAGGAGACAAAAAAATAAGAGCATATCTCTATAAATAGACTCTACTGTTACAACAGGAGGCATGGAAAGAAGGCCATCATAGGTTTCTCCAGGTCATTTTTGTTGACTTATGTGAAGTCATAATTTAATCTAGTCATGTGACAGGTGGACTTATTCTATTTTAATTGTAGGACTTCCTCACACTAAATTCATAATTATTCCTTACATTGGATTTAATCAGAATTAAATTTTCAGTACAGATTATAAGTTACTTGAAGTGGTAATTTTTTTCAATCAGTCGTAAATATTTCAGTAATCAATAAAAAGTTCAAGAGCATTGTTGTGTTAAAATGTTTTTTTTAAATTATATTCACATGTTAAATTATCCAATATAATATATAATGAAATATTTCTGTTATTCAAGGGATCTATCCCATTTTGAATGTCACAAATGTTTCTTCTACAAGTTAATAATCAATACTGATTTTTTTATTATTTTAAAATGAAACTTTAATAATTCTATATAAGAAGTTATGCATTATGTCAGTTTGTTTGTAAAAAAATTGATCACTTTTTGTACTATGTGTACTACCTAGCAGATTATAATTGAGACAATATAATAATATAATTGAGACAATATAATAATATAATTGAGACAATATAATAATATAATTGAGACAAACTGGAACTCACATAAGAAAAAAAAAGAGATTTCTTCCAAGAAGCAATGAGGCAAGACAAGCATAGCAAGGACAAAATAATATCCAGTTGTTTTAATGACTTGTTAAATCAGGCATGCTAATTATTGCACAAAATACAGGATTATTAAAAGCAATAGACTAGTGTAAAAAAAAATGTTCCTATTTCTTATTTACTGTTGTGTATAGTTTTATTAATGGAAGGCAAATGGAGAGTTTTCCATTGTACAGTCCCTCATATAGTCATGATTTTTCATGCTTTCAAAAAAAAAAAAGGGCAACAGGAGAGATAATGTCAGACAGCTTAATTGAATCATATACTAGAAAATCATCAACAGTGTCATTGATAAACAACTATGGAGAAAAGCAGATGTGGAGAAACATGTCAACAGGCCCTTTGATAATAATTATCATTTTATCAAAATTGCAAGACCCAACAGTATAGAGGAAAATAATGAAAAAAGCCCTTAAGGAGTAATGCATTTAGAATGTGTTAATAAAGGTGAAAATATTGTTTAACAGCATTTAAAACAGTTCAGAATGTGTTTGACTGACTATTTTTTACACGAATCATGGTATGATACTAACTAATCAAAATGCGATGTCATTTGTTGTGTCAATTTTCAGTCACTCTTTCTGATCATTTAAAAATGAACATTCAGCAAATAATTGCATTTCTACAAAGTGTTTTTATTTCATTTTAAATTGCCTGATCGGTGTATGTTACATTATAAAGTCTTTTAGTTCTGTTTTTACATTTACAATCAGTTAAAGACATTCAGTTAATTGATTTTTATACTGTCTTGGGCTCCAGCATTGATATAGTTATGGATATTATATTGTATTAACATTATATTTCTTTGTTATAATTCAATATTTTAATGTAACTTTTTTTCTAACTGTATAACATGAGACAGCTGAGTATATTTCAGTCATTTTTGCATTTTCCAATATTTCTTTTCACTCACTAACTGTGATGATTTGGGTAGTTTCAAACTCCTGTGTGGCTAATGAAGCAGAACAAGTTAAATGAACATCTCCATTTTAAAGAACTGTGATTTTATTTTTAATATTTCACAGTGTGTAGTGTTACTTCAAATTATCATTTTCAAATTTGCCTAAACTGTACATTTTAATACAAACTTTTTCCCTTTATTTGCATTTTAGTGCATCATGGTTCCCCTGAACACTTTCATTTTCAAGTGTAATCAAAAATATCATTTCCAAACCCATATAAAGTTTCATTTTCTAATTTATTAAACATCATGTTTAAACATTGATGTTGCCTCTAAGCAAATCCTTTGATCCCTGAATTTTGGCCATTTCAGATTTAATTTAAATTTGCAGCTTGAAGGCATTATAATCTCCAAGATTTCAGCATTTATGATCATTAACATGATCAAATACATTGACATCTTCAAATTAAATGATAGTTGTCATTTTAATGTCCCTAATACAAGCATTAAAAAAATTCAAATGCACAAATAAAGGATGCATTACATTTTTATTCATAATAATTTTTATTTAAAATGTGTAATTTAAAAAAATGTTAATGACAGGTTGTACTTTCACATGCTCATAATGTTTTAAAAAGTATTAATATTCATTGAATATTGGTTAGTTCCAAATTAATTTTAATTTAGAATTTCCAAATTCACAGACAGTTACCATTTTAAAACATTTAAATCTCTAAGATACCAGCATTTAAGAGCATTCAACACCTTTGAATATTGTAAGTTTAGAAATTCATTCACTTTTGTCATTTTAAAGCATTGAAATCTCCTTGATATCAGCATTTAAAAGCATCATTTCCCATGAATCATTTCTCACTCAAAGTTACTATTTCAAAATTTGTGTGCAGATTGGGTGAAATTTATTAAATCTTAAGTCTTCAGTTGTTTGAAATTATAACTTTTATCACAGTTGCTACAATCAGTATTCTCAAATAAGTTATTGAAAAATGTCCATATTAAATATTATTTTACACTACGATAGTGAGCTTTTGAGAATTGTGACTTTTGTTTTTTTTATGTCACGTCAGTCAAAAAAAGGTGGACAACAATCAATTAAATGTCTTCCATGATGTTTTGTTACAGTTGCTATGACTGACTGTATTTAATTATATTATACAAATACAATCCCAAGTTTTAAAATGTGTTTTTTTTCCTTTTGTTTTCATATTTTAGAGGATAACAGAGAAAACATATAATAATAAGATTTGACTATAATCTGTTAAATGAGGAAACCGAAGACATGAAACAAGTTTATTAATCATTTTGGCTTACACAAAAGAGACAGTTAAGAGAGAACTAGACAGTGTAGCTGTATGACTTGTTTATTTTGTGTAATATGGTATTTTTTTTGTACATAACATACTGAGTGATGACTATTCTCTTCCAACTCATAAACCAAGTTAATGTGCTTCAATATATTTTAACTACACCATACTCCTCATTGCATGATTCCTGGAATGTTGCCTACTATAATTTGCCAAGGGTAGTTTGGCACAGGATGTTGTTAAAACACCTAACACAACCACAAATGGTGATTTTAACCCAAACACTTTCCAACAGTTTTGCTTGTTTGTTTGTTTGTATGTAATTAATTATTTTTTTCAATATTCTTTTTTTTGGGGTCCTTTATTTTAATGCTAATTTTAAATTGTTAGTGCTTTGTCGTTTATATTTTATTTCTAACTAATTAACTTTCTCCACAATTATTTCAGAAGTCATAATTATTTAATGCATCATTTTCTGTGATTTTATTTCTGTTTAAAACAGTTTTTTTTTTTTTTTTTTTTTTTCAAATAATGCAGTTTCATTCATGCATGTTTTCAAACAGCTTGTTGGTGATACAGTAACAATACAAATGAGCAGTTTTACAGAGTATCGCAGTAAGCAGTTTACAGGTATCAGAGTCTGCATGCTAGAAATGATACAGTAGCACCTGATATCATAAAATCTTTACAAATGTCATGCATTCAATTTGAAGGATATTGTTTTAGCATGACTTTTTAAAAGAATGATTGTGTATGTGTGTAGTCAACGATTACTTAGGAAAAAAACATGGAGAAAAGAAGTCATGAGAACTATTACGGGCATTGGCCTGGACTGGCAGAAAATAGAGAAAAAAATCCAAGAATAAGGATGGATGGAGAGACCTTGTATATGACAAACTGAGTTAAGTTCTCTGTGCACACTGTGCATTTCATCCGTTTTAATTGTGTTTCGATATTTCAATTGCTTATAATGAATGATGATATCATATGATGGGGAACAGATGGCTGTGTTCACTTTATGTGCATTTTCACCTTGTCTTTTGGTGTGTGCTGAGACTGCTATGATGGGGACTGCAATTACATTCTTTGTTTGGGAGATGGGATATTAATTTGGATGATTCTGCTGGCACTGGCAGTTGAACAGTTATGGATTTTAATTCGTTTGCAGTGACACCGAGGCCTTCCATAACCTTATGACCTAAGCATTTAAAAGGGTCCTAAAGGGTTTTGACTAATTGATTGTGTATGAGAGAGAAAAGAGTTCTGAGATCTGTGCACCTTATTAGATAGTTGACAGGTTGAAGAGGCCTGCCATTTAAACCTTAAAAATGGAGATATATGACATTGCCAGGACTCTAAAAGAATATCTTTCAGATGGTGACAAGGAAAGTGAGGATATTTGCAGTCATATGACACTTGCAACTAACATGACCATTGACACACATAATAATATGTTGGAATCAAGTTCACAATAACTATAAAAAATGACATGTCAAAGGAATGGTGGAAAGTGGTGCCACAAAGGGCAAAAACAGGAAAAGCATCCACAGCGGAAAAGAATGCAGTTTGGTCAATCAATACAAGAACAATTAGTAGACAAACACTTTAATAGTTGCTGGAATTGGCAGCACATCGGATATGGGAATGCCCTGATTGAGGCAACACAAGGCTGAACTAAAGACTAAAGACCATGTGGTTACTGCATCGGGTATGCAGTCTTTTATATTCCTATGTCCCATAGAAACTAAAACAATTGATAAATACTGCCTTGTTAATTTTTTTTCTTAAAAGTTAAATGATAAGAACATCACATTTTAAACCAGCCTTCGTCCTTGGTTAAAAAAAGGAAAAAAAAAAGAAATACACAAAAATATACAAAGAAATGTTAAAATCCTGTAATGCCAATCACTTTGTTTGTTTCAATAACTGTATCTTTAACCTGCATAGTTCATATATGTTATTCTATAGTGAAATTAGATCTCTCAGTATGTGGGTTTATTTTGTTACTTTGCAACTGTCATTTTTTATAGTTATTGTGAACTTGATTCCAATATATTATTATGTGTGTCAATGGTCATGTTAGTTGCAAGTGTCATATGAGTGCAAATTTCTCAATTGTAATTGGGTATGTTATATATATATATATATATATATATATATATATATATATATATATATATATATATATATAAACAACTTATTTCTACTCAGTTTCGCTTATGTCACTAGAACTGTGATGGATACAATTTAGTTGCATCTGCCATATATTTTTTTAATAAGGTTAGCTTAACAAAAACACACATAGGCAGAATGTCTGATATAATCTCCCTTGAACAATTACTTAGATGTAACATCAATATAATATGATATAATTATATCTAACTTACTCCAGTCTGACTTTTTGCATATCTTAAATTTACATGTCATTCATGTAGACCATTTGTGCATATTAATACTTGTTATATACTCAGTGTTCTTTTTTTTCCCTCAATTATTCATGTGCATGTTTGACCTCCCTTTATGAAAATACATTTATCTCCCTTTCCGACATTTAAGGTGGTATTGTTTCATGTTATGTGTTGTTATGTATAAATTTTGTCCTTCTTCACTACTTTTGGTCTTTAACTGCCAGATCTACATTAAATTAAATATTATAACTGCAGATACCTAGAAAAATACTTTACCATTGTCTATTAGCTTTTTCGGCTAACTAAACATAAATAATTTACAATGTTTCAGTCTGATTTCTATCATTTTGACCTACATTTCTTTGCATTTTACGTCTTTTTGGAATATTTGCATATTAACATTTGACACTTTTGAAAATTAATAAACTTTTTTCACTTCATTTACTTTTACTTTCTACATTTTTTTTTACCAACAGTAGAAAATACAGAATCATGATTATAAAGAAGGCATACAATATCAAGTATTTTCAGAAGTTGTTTTATTTTTTCTTCACCCAAAAATATAATTTTAAAATCTTTGATTCCCTATTTTGTATTACACATACACAAGTTACGTTGTGACTATCAGATTGTTTCTGTCTGAAATGTTAATTAAATTTGATAAATGTTACTGCTAGTTGATAAATATCAACTCTAAAAACAGATGAAAGGGATATATCTAAGTTGTTGCCTTCTTTAATTGTCCGACCAAGCCAAATGCATGCTGTGATCCTGTATACAGAGATTGAGAACGGTATGATTTTTGCATGACCAATGCCTTGCATGAGGGGAATTAGAATGCACGCAGTTGTTACAAATTTTGCACAGGGTTTTGAGTAATTTACTTACATACGTTGCAAGTTACAGACGGAGGATAATTTGGAAAAAAAAAATTGGCATTTTAAAATTTCTTTGACTCATCAAAGCTCAGTTGAATTTTAATTTATTTATTTAAAATATTTCAATAAATATTTGCAGTGGAGAAATTGTGCATTTGGCACATACAAGTGACAAGATAGATAAGTAAAATAATCTAAGCAAATGTTCCCTCCACGTCTTTCTAGGCATATGGGGAATATGGTGTTAGTGACTGGCTCAGCCAGAGATGTCTAGAAATTGAAGCTATGAAAAAATAAACAAGATTTAAGAGGGATGCACACAGAAATAAGGAGAATTACTAGTAAAAATAAAAAGCCACAGAAAGTGATGTATTGCAAACAAAAAAGGAAAAATACTAACAGACAACAAAAGATATAATTAATAGATGGGAGGAATATATAACAGAATAATTTTATGATGAAAGGGAAACAAAACCAATTATAAAATGTACATCAGGCTATACAATCTTAAAATCAGAAGTGGAAAAAAGCTATACAAGCAATGAAAAAAGGAAAAGCTGCAGGACCTGACAACAATCAGATAGAGCTGATAAAGGCACTAGAAGATTTTGGCATTGATACAAGCACAGACATATTCAACAATATATATCATACTGGATACATACCAAATGAACTAAAAAACATCAACTTTCACTGCATTACCTAAAAAGAATGATGTAGTTGAATGCAATGATTATAAAACAATAAGCCTAATGAGCCATGTAACAAAAATTTTGCTAAAAGTTATACAAGGAAGGATTCAGAATAAAATCAATACTGAATTAGATGAGCAACAATTTGGATTTAGGAAAAACATTGGGACAAAAGAAGCCATATTCTACATGAGGACATTAATTGAAAAGTACACAGAAGTAAACTAACGAATATATACCTGCTTCATAGAGTACACTAATGCTTTTGATAGAATACACCATAAACAACTTATAGACTGCCTAAGAAATATACTTCTAGATGACACAGACATACAACTAATATGTAAATTATACTGGGAGCTGATGATACTGTATTACTAGCAGATAATCCTATAGATTCAAAATCACTTAATGAAATAACATGACAAGCAAAAAATATGGATTTGATATAAATATTTTAAAAATACTAAAACTATGGAAATAAACAAAAATAATACTCAAAACCTGCAAGTGGATATCAAAGGTGAAGTTATAGATTGGCGACAGTTTAGAGCTACAACTACCTTAGACATGCTATAACCAGTGATGGGAAATCTAAAACTGAAATAAACAAAAGAATAAGAATGGCAAAAAGTAATTTTAAAGCCATGAAAAGAATACTAAGATCAAAATAAATAACACCAGGGCCAAAACTAAGAATAGCAAAATGTTACATCTTCTTAATATTCCTGTATGGTGCAGAAACATGGACATTAGACAAGAAAACAGAACAGAAAATTGAAGCCTCTGAATTGTGGATTTATAGAAGCATAAGTAGAATTGGATGGAAAGGAAAGAAAACAAACAATAAAGTCTTAAAACAACTAAAAATAAAAAGAGAACTACTAAACACAATTGAAATAAGACAAATGAGATTTTTGGGCCATGTTAAAAGACACAACAGCCTACTAAAAGTAATCTTGGAACGGAAAACACACGGTAAAAGAGGCAGAGGCAGACCAAGTTTAACATGGACGAGTAACATAAAAAAATGGACAAGTCAGCCTATGACAACCTGCATCATCAAATCAAGAGACAGATGGTAGCCAACCTTTGATGTTGAAACGGCACTCAATGAAATGAATCAATGATGTTACTGACCATATTTTTCAATGATCACGGCACAAATGTGGTTAATATGATGGCAGGCTGTACTTAGCTTCCCATAAAATATCTGATGCCAATTGTTAGAGGCTAGGTGAACCTCAGAGCCTGGTCGATCCACACAAAAAATGGCTACTTCTTGGGATCGAAGCTGGACACTTATGATCAGGAATAGAGCACACTAACCACTCAGCCACCAAGGCTCGACAAGTTAAATAACATCTGAAAAATTGGGTTTATGTAAATGCATTGTGTAATACTACATTTTCTAATAGAAAGGTCACTAATAGTCAACATTCACAGTTTCTTGTGATGTCTCAAGTTGAAATTGAATCAGAATTTTCTGAAAAGGGAAATGTTGAAGGACCTTATAGCTCAAGTTTTGCACCTTGAAGGATATACTTCAGGGGAGATCTGAACACTTATGGACTTGTCTGATGAGCAATAAAAATGATCTATCGACTAAACTAAACAAAATTATAGCTAAATTCACATACAAACACAGTCACCGTCCGGTACAGGGATGTAACTAAATTGCAATATTTAGACTAAACTAATCAACTGTGCAGAGCCATATATTTTAGAGCAGTGATCTCTGCAATATGTGCCACTTTGGCACGCAAGGTTTCTGTTTTTTGAGATTGTGGTTCTGCCCTATGTGCCGTCTTCGGCTCGAAAGGACAATAGATAGATAGATATAGAATCAACTGGGAAAAGTAAGGGAAATTACTCAAAACCCCAAGATTTGCAAAGTTTGTTTTCTTGTGTTTTGTTGATTGAAGCTACTAACAATAACCTGCTAATGGTGTGTGCATGATCGGGTGTTGGTTTCATTTTAGGTGTTTTGGACAATCTGACTGCTTAGAACAGTGTCCTATGGTCACATCATTTTGATTTGTAAGGATTGCAGAGTTTAACAGATGATAAAGATATAACAACAATCGTACAATATTTGGGAGTATGCAAAGATGTATGTGGAAACTCATCACATAAATATCTTACGCCTCTTGCATCATACGTGTATGTTACCACTAACTTATCAGCGAGAGAACTAAGATCAACTTAAACTTTAGAAAACAGACTAATTGCCTTCAGAAATAACTGCCGCTAGAGTCTCTTAAATATAAACTGGTGATATACATGTATATCAATTGAGACTAGGAGGTACGACGCCCGACAACAACAGAGCTGAAATCTGTAAGAAGTGAGTCAAACTCATAGCTGATGGCTTCTGCCATATCGGTAAATAAGAACCACCCAGACTCTACAAGTTTACACACATTTTCCATATCAATGAAAATTGTTTTCCTATATTTGCATTTTAGTGCAGACCAAGACTAACATGGACGAGTAACATCAAAAGATGGACAAGTCAATCTATGACAACCTGCACCATCAAAGCAAGAAACAGAGTAGAATGGCGATCCATGGTAGCCAACCTTCGTTGCGGAGAAGGCACACGATGATGATGATGATATTTGCATTTTAGTCTAATCTGCTCCATCTCTCCGCGGTGATTACAAACAGGCTAACTACAATCTAGTCTGGCCAAATGGATCGAAGTGGGACGGCAGCCAGGTTGGGCCTACTCAAAAATAGCATGTTATGCATGTCGATGGGCGCAAGACAAGGCCTCGCTGTTAAAATAGTTACAATTGCTACATTATGTGCCGCCTTTGGTCAGAGGGAAATTAATTATGTGGAGACTGCATCCAAACTCGCATTTTGAGAATGAAATTTAAAAAATAAATAAACAACAATGATATGCTTACAAATTATATACAAAGATAATAGAACATGACGATTTCTGGTTTCTGAACCTTAACAGGAATACAAAAAAAAAAACAAAAGCAACAAATATAGAAGGGCTGAAATATATTTGAAAAAAGGAGAAGAATGGAAACAACAATTAATTTAAATCATCATCATCATGTGCCATACCGATTGTCGTAAGCGATCATGTTCTTCCACAATTTTTTATCCACAGTAAGTAAAGTAAAGAGCCCCCGTCACGCCAAGTGGCGTATAGGGAATATGGTGTTAGTGACCATAAATTTTACAGACCTTCGGCACGTGATTTTTGGGGTAATGTGGTCGACATTACGCCCGTGCCGCTTTACTTTCCCAGAAAAAAAATCCGGTACCCATTAAAGGCTGGGTGAACCCGGAAGCCGTCGGTTGGGATCGAACCCTACCTCTTGTCCTTTGTAGTCCAGTTCACTAACCACTGAGCTATCGCGGCTCCCATATGGTGTTAGTGACCATACATTTTACAGACCCTCGGACAATTGATTTTTGGGGTAATGTGGTCGGTATTACACCCGTGCCGCTATACTTTCCCATTAAAAAATGCGGTGGCCATTAAAGGCTGGGTGAACCGGAAGCCGTCGGTTGGGATCGAACCCTCTTGTCCTTTGTAGTCCAGTTCACTAACCACTAAGCTATCGCGGCTCCCTCTATCCCCAGAGCTTCGTATCAATTCTGTTGTTGACTGTTTTCCATGCCATGACACCAAGCTATCTATTATCTTCTCAATTTGTCGTCCGCGATATCTCTTTCCCTGTATTTTGCTAATTGTAACAAAGTATTCAAAATTTCCTCTTCTCGTGATGTTCAAAAAATGTCGATTGTTTCTTTCTTATATTTTTCAGGAGTTCTGTTTTCGTGTTGGCCTCATTGAGAATTTTCTCGCTGGTTTTTTTTAGTTGTCAGGAAAATTTCCACTTTCTTCTGAGAAATCCCATCTCTGTGCCTCTAATCGTCTTTTAATTTGTTTGTCTGCTGTCCATGATTCAATTCCATAGGTCAGAATTGGCTCTATACAGCACTGATTAATTTAAATCAAAATTAATTTTTAATATAAACACTAAATATAGCAACACCACTGTCTAAACTACATAAAAGTATGTGTCAAAGTAGAAGTACTATGCTAAACAATATCAATGGTTACATATATATGTATGTATATATATATATATACATATATATATATATATATATATATGTATATTTGTCTGTGTGTACAATATACATCGTACATACATATCCATACATGTATAATGTTTTCTATCGCGGGAGGTAACTCGATGTGTCATGGTAGGTCACTCAAGAACGAACATATCGTTTACTGTGAACATATCGTTTACTGTGAATGAGTAGCTCTTCTAAGAAGGCAATCACGTCCGCATATATAATTGATGTAGCTTGATTAAGAGACTGATGGTCATTGTCCCTGACCATGGTAGCTCTAACGACACCCATGTTGCTGGCACAGTCTCATTCTCTTGTGACGAAGACAGTCGATTCGTTCTGGAGAAGCGCCTCATATCTCGCTTTGGTTCATTAAACCCAAGTGGAATTAACTCTTTAATTCTTTTATATAGTTATAATTCATGTTCTTTTCTTTATAGTTAATTTTGCTCGTTTCGGGATTTTTTTTTGGGGGGGGGGATGGTGGGTGGTCTGGAGGAAAGACATCGGTCTCTGAACATGAATGTCACGGGTTCAAATCCCACCACAGACAGTGGGAATTTTTTTTCAAAAATTGAATCTGTTGTTTCTTTGTAGCGTAATCCTCCCGTGGTCTATGGCTAGTGACATCTAACCCTCTCAGATAACAGCGGGAAAAAAAACCAAACAGAAGGCCACTCGTGCATTCGCAGACGTTAAAGAACCTGTGGCAGTTTCAAGTCGAAAAAATGGGCTAAAAATGGCTGCTTGTTTCATTTCGTCTTGTTGCTATACGATGTCCCAGTTTGTGTATTCTCTTTATGACGTTATTTCCTTGTCTCTGGCCACATCTTAGGTTTCTTCCATTTTTTTCTCAGTTTTCTTTTTTGCGTCCGGTTTTCCTACTCGGTTTCCTGTTTTGGATTCGGTTAAAGACCTGGTCGAACGAAACCTTGGTTCTTTGTTTGGTCTTGTCTTATTCTTTCTATTTTTCTTTCTTTCTTTCTTTCTTTCTTTCTTTCTTTCTTTCTTTCTTTCTTTCTTTCTTTCTTTCTTTCTTTCTTTCTTGCTTTCTTTCTTGCTTTCTTTCTTTCTTTCTTTCTTTCTTTCTTTCTTGCTTGCTTTCTTTCTTTCTTTCTTTCTTTCTTCCTCGCCCTTCGGCGTCGATAGGAGATATGGTTCACGGTTTCTTGCTCTTCTATTGGCCTCTTCTTCCGTTATACCTCCGAGTGTTTCTAACATTTACCGTTTATCCACATTGGTGTTCTCGCATCGTTTGTTAGTAACTCGTTGTGTTAGATTTAATTCTTTGTGTCTTAACTTGCTGCTTAATGTATTCATTAGCAGGTTCCGTTACTAGTCTTTTTCGTAACTCTTTATTTCTGATCTTAGTTATACTATTGTTTCCTTTCATGCGTCTGACACATATTTTTTTTCTGTTGTGGTTATTTTTCCTAAAAGCTCTTGAGTCTAAGGTTCATGTCTGACGCTGGTAGCACAACGTTGGGATATATATATATATATATATATATATATATATATATATATATATATATTTATATATATAACACCAGGGCTAAAACTAAGAATAGCAAAATGTTATGTCTTTTCAACATTCCTATATGGTGCAGAAACATGGGCATTAGAAAACAGAACAGAGAATTGAAGCCTTTGAAATGTTGATATATAGAAGCATAGGAAGAATTGGATGGAAAGAAAAGAAAACAAGCGATGAAGTCTTAAAACAATTAAAAATAAAAGAGAACTACTAAACACAATTGAAATAAGACAAATGAGATTTTTGGGCCCATGTTAAAAGACACAACAGCCTACTAAAAGTAATCTTGGAATGGAAAACACACGGTAAAAGAGGCAGAGGCAGAGCAAGTCTAACATGGACGAGTAACATCAAAAGATGGACAAGTCAGCCTGTGACAACCTGCACTGTCAAAGCAAGAGACAGAGCAGAATGGCGCTCCACGGTAGTCGCCAACCTTCATTGCGGAGATGGCACTCGATATATATATAAGAGAATGGCTTGGCAGAAGGTCAACAACAGAAATGATAATTAACTGTCGAGATCGAAAGTTGTGGAGAGACATGATCACCTACGCCAGCAGGCCCGGTACTTCATTGATTGAGCACTATACAATACAATCTTCATCCCAACGTTGTGCTACCAATGCCATGCCTGGACCCTAAATGCAAGAACAATAAGAAAAATAACCTCTACTGAGATGAAATGTGTCTGATGAATGACATGAAACAGTCTGAGGGATAAGATCAGAAATGAAGAACTGAGGAAAAAAAACTAGGAATAGCCCCCGCCATAGAATATATAAAGAAACAACAGATAAATGGGTTGGCCACGTGACAAGGCAGAAAGATCACAACACAACGAGCCTTCAATAAACGTTGTGAGAATACCAGACCCAAGGGTCGACTACGAAAGAGATGGATCGATGGAATATTAGAAGCACTAGGAAACATAACAGCAGCAGAGGCGAACAGAAGAGCAAAAGACCGCAAATTATATCTCCACTCGACGCTGAAAGGCAAATGAGGAAGGAAAAAAGATCCTATTTTTCATTTTTTTTTATCATATGAGGAGGTGATTCTGTCAGGTTTGAGCTACCATGATGTCATTTTGTGGTTTCGTCAGCTTTTGACACCGGTTTGTAGTCTTTTACATTACAATTTTTACCTCCTTTATTTTTTTTTTTATTTTAATGTTGTTATATATTGGGATTACTGGAACTCTACGATCTTGGACATTTACTTGGACTCTGCGAAATGAGATACACCGGATCAGAGGAGATGTATTCTAATAAACATAAAATAATCTATTCTGGAGGTACTGAACACCAAAGAGGAGTAGGTATCATCTTGGATGCAGAAAGAGCAAGAATAGTGGAAGGCTTTTACCAAATATATGACAGAGTCCTTTTAGTGAAATTGGATGGAAAGCCAATAGACATAAATCTTATTAAAGTTTATGCACCAACAGCAGACAGTCTAGAGGAAACAATTGATACATTTTACAACGAGTTAATAAATGAGACACTTCATAAATGCAAACCACATGAAAACACCATAGTTCTAGGAGATTTTAACGCAAAAGTAGGAAAGGAAAGAGTTGAGGAAGTAGTTGGTCATTATGGCTTAGGCGAGAGGAATGAAAGAGGTGAGAAACTTATTGACTGGGCAAGAACACACAACATGATGATAGGAAACACCTCGTTTAAGCAACATCCAAGATGTCTGCGGACATGGAAAAGCCCAGGAGACAACGCACGTAATCAAATTTATTACATAATGATAAGCAATAGATTTAGAAACAGTCTGGTGTGTGTGAAAACTAGACCAGGGGCAGATTGCAATAGTGATCATGTACCAGTTGTGGGAAAGCTTAGAGTGAAATTAAAAACAACAAAACGAGCCTCAGTTAACATCAAGTTAAAGATTTACTCAAATCAGACAAGAAGCTGTAAGACAAATATAAAATCACAATTCAGAACCGATACAATGCAATAGAGAAAATACAAAGCATTGATGAACAGTGGGAAATGCTAAAAGAATCAATACAACAAACATCAAAAGAGTTCATACCACCAGTGAGGACAAATTCAAGAAAGAAATTGATGACAGATGACATTTTGCACCTAATGGATACAAAAAGAAGAAATAAACAAAACAAAATACAAAAAGAAGAAATAAAGAAAACAAAGATGAGTATAAGAGATTAAATAAAGAAATTGTAATAAAATGCAATGAAGCAAAAGAAGCATGGCTAAAAGAGAGATGCAAAGAGATTGAAATGCAACAAAAAGATGCTAAAGCTATATACAAATAAATTGAAGAATTAACAGGAAGAAAAGCGCAATCAAAAACTGGATGTTTAAGAACAAAGGAAGGAGAACTGTTGGTTGATCAAGAAAGCATAAGGGAACGATGGACAGAATACATTAAAGATCTTTATAATGATGAACGAACGGAAGTAAATATTAAGGATAATGGAGAAGGACCAGAAATACTCAGAGAAGAAGTAGATGACGCCTTGCGCAATATGAAAGCAGGCAAAGCTCCTGGACCAGATAATATAACAAAAAGAAGAGATTGAAGCCATGGGTGATTTTGGAATAGAAATAATAACAAAAATATTGAATGATATCTACAACAGCGGATATATACCAGACGACATGCTCAAATCAATATTCATAGCCCTACCAAAGAAATCGGGTGCGATTGAATGTGATGATCATCGCACAATAAGCCTTATGAGTCACATGACTAAGATATTACTAAGAATCATCATGCGGAGGGTGCGAAACAAAATCAGTCCAGAAATTAGCGATGAACAGTGTCGTTTTGTTAGAGATAAAGGAATAAGCAATGCCATTTATATCATGAGATCTTTAGTAGAAAGAGCCATAGAGGTGAAAACAGATCTATACCTATGTTTCATATATTACACCAAGGCATTTGACAAAGTAAAGCACCAAGAAATAATCAAAATTTTAGAAAGCATAAATATAGACAGCAAAGATCTAAGCATAATAAAGAGCATGTACTTGCAACAAACAGCGGCCATAAGAACTGGAAACCAATTGAGAATGTTTCAACAAAAAAAACAAGATGTTAGACAAGGTTGTGTGCTGTCACCAGATTTGTTTAATATTTATAGTGAGATTATTTTAAGATCCGTAAGGGGCATGCCTGGAATAACAATTGGAGGTCATAATATAAATAATCTAAGGTATGCTGATGATACAGTCTTAATCGCTAAGAGTGAAAATGAGTTACAAGAAATGTTGGACATTATAGTGAAAGAAAGCAAAAATAAAGGACTTAGCCTTAATAGCAAAAAGACAGCGGTAATGGTAACAACATAGAAAAATACATCACCTCAGTGTAAAATAAAGACAAGTGGAACAATATTAAAGCAGGTAAATGAATATTAAATATTTGGGAACTTTGTTAACCTCAGACGGAAGATGTACAAAAGAGGTGAGATGCAGAATGGCTCAGGCAAAAGCAGCTTTCCAAAAAATGAGGAAGATACTATGCAATCCATTTTTGACAATAGAAACAACAAAAATAGTTCTTAAATGTTACGTAGAACCAGTCTTAACATATGGATGCGAATCATGGACAATAGGACAACAGACAAGAAAATCACTGGAGTCTGTAGAAATGTGGTTTTACAGAAGAATGTTAAGAGTACCATGGACAGCTAAGAAGAGTAATGAAGATGTTCTGAGAGAGGTCAAAGCAAAAAGAAAGCTAATTTCCAATATTAGGAAGAAACAATCATCATTTTTTGGCCATGTAATGAGAAGAGAACAACTGAATATATTGTAACAACTGGAAAAATTGAGGGACGAAGAGATAGAGGGAAGCAAAGAGAAAAAAATAACAGACAGCTTAAGAAAATGGCTTGGCAGAAGGTCAACAACAGAAATGATAAATAGCTGTCGAGATCGAAAGTTGTGGAGAGACATGATCACCTACGCCAGCAGGCCTGGTACTTGATGATGAATATATTATAAATTATTAATTCTTTACTTTTTAAAATGTATTACTTTTTTTTTTTCATTTGAAAGCAGTATTTGGTCGAAATGGAAACCGTCATGTTGTGCCGTCCATGTAAGCATTCGTTGTTTATTTATTTTATCATAGTGTAGACTTTTGATGAAATGATTGAAGTCAGGTGGCAAGTACTTTTATTTCTATCTTACCTCCCCTTACTATAAACCGAGTGCATTTACATGTAAGTTGATTATATAATTTTGTACAAATGAATAAATCTTATACGTTTGTGTTAGAAAACTTGCAGTGGCTACGTCAATGTTCAGGTAAAAAACATAAGTTTACCATACATAATATGATATGGCCTTTGGTGTCTTGACAGACGGTGGATAGCAAGCAATCATGATAAGTCAGTAGTTTGGTAAAAATATTAGTGTCTTATGCTTGGATGCTGCTTTCCTGATAAGCTTCTCTCGTGGTTGAATCTGCCAATATTGGACAGACTGATCCATCCGGAGAACGAACAAGATGTATTCGTGATGCCTAGCCTCGTCTTTTTTCTCCTTCGCCTTTTGTCTTCTGAATTTGATATCAGCACTGACCCGAAAGTTGCTGTACCCTTTTTTTAACAAAATCTTTATTCTCTATCTGCAACCAGATTTTCCAGGTTTCTTTCACAGGAGAATTCCCTTAACGGAGCCCTGCAAACACTCTTATATCTCAACAATGGTCTGCCCTTTTTGTCTCTTTCCGTCCTTAAGTTCGCCATACAATATATTTTGGAATAGGCGTACGAATGTTTGCCGTTCTTCTTACATAACCAGCCACCTTAGTCTACCACTCACTCCTAAGTGTTGCCATAGTAAAGTAAAGAGCTCCCGTAACGTCAAGTGGCGTATAGGAAATAGGGTTTTAGTGACTATACATTTTACAGACCTTCAGCACATGATTATTGGGGCAATGTGGTCGGTATTACGCCCGTGCCGCTTTACTTTCCCAGAAAAAAATCCGGTACCCATTTAAGGCTGGGTGAACCCACGAGCCGTCGGTTGGGATCGAACCGTAGTCCTTGTCCTTTGTAGTCCAGTTCACTAACCACTGAGCTATCGCGTAAATGTTGCCATATATGCATCAAAATGAATAAAAAAGATTTCCCCGTCAAGCATTCTTGTGGAAATCATCTGGTAAAAGAAAACAAGGTAGACAAAGAGAATCGCTACGCAGAACAATTACTAGGGAATGTTCAACTTAAGAAATAACCGAGAACTACCAGCAGATCGCCAGTCCTGGAGAACTATGACTTGTGCTCTTTGTGCCGTCTTCGGCAAGAAAAGAAAATGAATATATGCTTATGGTCTTGCTGGAGAAACATGTCTGCCTCACACTGTATACTTGTTGGAGACATCAGTAAGTCGATTCATGTTGTGTCTAGAAGAAACATTCTTCAATTTCTCATAAAACTGGTGTTGAGGTCATCGTTATGTCACGTCACAGCGAAACAGTGCAGATGACATCAGAATGTCACTCCACTCACAGTTGTCTGTTTTCATCTAAAAGTAGCATTTTAGTTATAATCTTGGAAATTTATTTTGTTGTATTCATGGATGAAGCTTGTCATGAGCCTAGTACATTTCCCTCATTCTAAAAATTTATATTTTATGGGAGTGGTTTCAATTTGTGACACTACACACACGCACGCACAGACACACACAACCTAAAATATTTTAGCTAAAGGAAATATTTATGAATGCTGTTTTAGAAGTTAGGCTATTTCTTCTTCTTCTACCTTTCAGCTCCCTGTGGAGCATAGGTCTTTAACAAACTCTTTCCAAGCCATTCTGTTTCTTGCCATTCTTTTAAGATCGTTCCATGTCTTCCCCATCATCTTCATCTCTGCTTCTATCTGTCTTCTCCAAGAATTTCTTGCTCTTCCTCTTTGTCTCTTTTTCTGGGAATTGGGGGAAAAGGGGTTGGGGCTGTCGTGTAATACTTTCAGTTGGCTTCCGCAGTGTGCGTCCTATCCAGCGCCATCAATCTTCTTTGTATCTCTTTGTCCACTGGGTACTTCCCCATAGCTCTAAGTTAGTGATTTTGCCCTGCCATTTCCATACTTTCTTTATAATGTCATATATGTCCATTTTTAAAGTCCCCAACAAAATGGCAGGTCAACCTGGCGGCCATCTCCGTGCCCGGGGTAATATATCCAGCTTAGGTTGTTGACGTAAAACACGTCGAGTAGTTACACCCACTATCTACTAATGATGTCCTTCCGTATTGTTCTATCCACCGTAGGGAGATCCTTTGGTTACACCTACTAAGTCGATCTTGAAAAAGGATTTTTGATTGATAAAAATTGCTGACTTTTTTGCCCCTTTTCTTCCTCGTGTGTTTATCAGTGTCGATTGAAAAGACAATTTGCAGCCTTCTTCTGTTTTGTTGGACTCCTTTATGTCAAATTTCCTAGTATTTCTAGTATCCTATCAATCCAGATTTTTTGCCAGCACCCCATAGTGTGCTTTTATTTGTGTAGAGTTTATTGATAGCTGTGTGGGCTGTGTTAATTGTTTCTTGTTACGTAGCCAAGCCATGCACTGTTTCTTGTTACGTAGCCAAGCCATGCACTGTTTCTTGTTACGTAGCCAAGCCATGCACTGTTTCTTGATATAATCTCTACTGCGAGAGTAGCTCGTCCTCCTAAAGTAAATAGCCCCCGTCACGCCAAGGCGACGTATAGGGAATATGGTATTAGTGACCATACTTTTTATAGACCTTCGGCACATGATTTTTGGGGTAATGTGGTCGGTATACGGTCACACCCGTGACGTTCTACTTTCCAAAAAAAAAATTAGGTACCCATTTAAGGCTGGGTGAGCTCGGAAGCCGTTGTTTGGGATCGAACCCTACCTCTTGTCCTTTGTAGTCCAGTTCACTAACCACTGAGCTATCGCGGCTCCCCATGGTTGAAGAGTATTTTGTTGAAATATTATTATTCCCCTTTAGCAGTGTTTATATTTTGTGATACACATTTTCTCATTGATAAATTTTACAGACCTTCGGCACATAATTTTGGGGGTAATGTGGTCGGCATTACGCCCGTGTCGATTTACTTTCATAGAAAAGATCTAATACTCATTTAAGGCACGAAGTCATCGATCAGAATCGAACTCGACCTCTTGTCCTTTGTAGTCCAGTTCACTAACCAGTGAGCTATCGCGGTTCTCCTGTCTTCCTAGTTTTCACTTGTGCGTACCAAGCGAACTTCCATCAATCGTTTGATACATTTCACGGCTGGCTTGTTTGATTCTATCGTATTTATTATCATTCATATTCACAAGGAAACACATAAAGTATGCAGCTCTCATTTGTTCTTAGTTTTGCGTAACTTTGAACGAATGTCCAAATGCTACGTTTTCCTCATCATTTCTTTTATGTCCCCATTGTTTCACCCATCTTGTGTTACTTCTTTTTCTTTCCTTCCTCATTTGCTTTTCAGCGTCGAGGGAGATCATAGTTTACAGTCTTTTGCTCTTGTTTGGCTTGTCCTCTGTTATATTTCCTAGTGCTTCTAATATTCCATTAATCTATCTTTTTCGTCGTAGACCCTTTCGTGTGTTGTTCTCACAACTAAATAATTGTGCCTGCTATTTCTTTATGTAATCAATGGCGGAAATTACTCTTAGCTTTTTTCTCAGTTCTTCACTTTTAATCTATCTCCCAGGAAATTTCCTGAAACGTTCTAATACATTTCACGTTGGCAGTAGTTATTTATCTTATTGTTCTTGTGTTACGATATTTCAAATGTTTGTGTTACGATATTTCAAATGTTTGTGTTACGATATTTCAAATGTTTGTGTTACGATATTTCAAATGTTTGTGTTACGATATTTCAAATGTTTGTGTTACGATATTTCAAATGTTTGTGTTACGATATTTCAAATGTTTGTGTTACGATATTTCAAATGTTTGTGTTACGATATTTCAAATGTTTGTGTTACGATATTTCAAATGTTTGATAATGCACTTGCTGCTCCTAGCATCCGGTTATCTTATTTGATGTGTGTGGGATTTCTATCATTTCGTGCTATGATTTCTGTTTTTTCTTGTTTGTTTGTTTGTTTGTTTGTTTACTTGTTCACTTATTTGCTGTGTGTATTTGTGTTCCATCTCCCCATGAACATGTTGCTATGAATGGGCCAACAATAAAGAGTACATCCTTCGTAATCTAAATTCGTCAATAATGGAGAACATGTCTGCTCTTCTCATTTTGATAACACGTTTCAAGAAAGCAGATATTGTTTCAGCCGTATAGCACCAGAATGTGAAAGCTGTCAGCGACTCATAACTGACTGAATCATAATAAATGAACAAAAACAATTTAAGAACACACTCCACCTCCCCGTACTGGTCCTGTTAAAAGGAAAGTAAAGTACCCCAGTCACTTGGCGTATCGGGAATATGGTGTTAGTGACCATAAATTTTACAGACCTTCGGCACATGACTTTTGGGGTAATGTGATCGGTATTACACCCGTGCTGCTTTACTCTCCCAGAAGAAAATCCGGTACCCATTAAAGGTTAGGTGAACCGGAAGCCGTCGGTTCGGATCAAACCCTACCTCTTGTCCTTTGTAGTCCAGTTCACTAACCACTGAGCTATCGCGGCTCCTGTGCTGGTCCTGGGAACAGACTAAATAATTCGGCCAAGAGGAAAGGCACCCCTGGACTAAAAAAATATCGTCCCGAAGTCGGTTGCGTTGGTCGAAATGTGCAACATATCGGGGATTGCTGTAAACGACAAAACAACGTATACGCCTATTTAACGTTTTTATAAGCGCGAACGACAAAACTGGGAGTAGTGGCCGGGTTGACGCAGAAGAAGCCGCGTCTATATCTGGTAATGTTCTAAATCGACTACGTCACAAATGGTTAAGATAACTTGAAACATTGGAAAACTATCATGATTTGTTTACCTTGTGTTGAGAAAAGGGCAGTATCAACATATCATGATATTCATCATCACGTCACATGTCCTTTGCAGAACGTTGCATTCATTACAGCCGGTCAGAAAGAATCTCACCGTCTCTAGCCAGATCTTCCATAGGACGTTGCATTCATTACAGCCGGTCTGAAAGAATCTCCGTCTCTAGCCAGATCTTCCAAAGAACGTTGCATTCATTACAGCCGGTCAGAAAGAGTCTCCGTCTCTAGCCAGATCTTCCAAAGAACGTTGCATTCATTACAGCCGGTCAGAAAGAATCTCCGTCTCTAGCCAGATCTTCCAAAGAACGTTGCATTCATTACAGCCGGTCAGAAAGAATCTCCGTCTCTAGCCAGATCTTCCAAAGAACGTTGCATTCATTACAGCCGGTCAGAAAGAATATCCGTCTCTAGCCAGATCTTCCAAAGAACGTTGCATTCATTACAGCCGGTCAGAAAGAATCTCACCGTCTCTAGCCAGATCTTCCATAGGACGTTGCATTTGTTACAGTAGGTCAGAAAGAATCTCCGTATCTAGTCAGATCTCCATAGAATGTTGCTTTAACCACAGCCCGTCTGAAAGAATCTTTTTCTCTAGCCATATCTCCCATAGAACATTTGCATTCACCACGGCACGTGTGAAAGAATCTCTGTCTCTAGCCAAATCTCCCATAGAGCATTTGCATTCACCACGGCACGTCTGAAAGAATCTCTGTCTCTAGCCAAATCTCCATAGAACATTTGCATTCACCACGGCACGTCTGAAAGAATCTCTGTCTCTAGCCAAATCTCCCATAGAGCATTTGCATTCACCACGGCACGTCTGAAAGAATCTCTGTCTCTAGCCAAATCTCCCATAGAGCATTTGCATTCACCACGGCACGTCTGAAAGAATCTCTGTCTCTAGTCAAATCTCCCATAGAACATTTGCATTCACCACGGCACGTCTGAAAGAATCTCTGTCTCTAGCCAAATCTCCCACTCTTCTGTTGTCAAATTCAAGGTATCTTTGATGTCTTGAAGTATCTTTGATGTCTTGAAGTATCTTTGATGTCTTGAAAAAAACCACCTTCGTCTTTGTCTGCCTCTAATGCGTCCCCCAGGAAGCATGCCTTCCATTGCGATATTAGAAACAGACATTTGAGGGAAGAACAGACAATGGAAAAGTTGACATTAGATAGTTCCAGGTCATGCGTTTTTGTGGAAAGTTAGTACAGATTTGATGACGTTGAGTCAGGGAGTTGTGGTGAGTCCTAGTCAATCAGTAAAAGTTTAGTACTTGATGAGATAGCCGCCATAACCTGTATGCATATGATGTCTTGGTAGGAGACACACAGCTGGTAAAGACCTTGTTTCAGACCCTATGCGTTTGTTTGTTGGAGGAGAGGGCAGTCTCTAGAGACTGTCAAATCAGACTGGCTGACAAGATGATGATTGCTGTGGTGGGATATGATACTGTTGATATAGAAGACCTAGCGTTGCATTAAATCTAGGATGAACAAGCTCTAATTTGTCCAGCAGAACTCTGCAAATAGCTTGTGTGACCGACTACTTCACCGGAAGTTTCAAAGCTAACAGTTTGTGTAGAACCTTGGGATTAAGTTAGTCAATCTCACTCTCTCACTCTCTCTCACTCTCTCTCACTCACTCACTCTCTCTCACTTACTCTCCTCTCACTTACTCTCCTCTCACTTACTCTCTCTCTCTCTCACATCACTCTCTCTCTCTTTCTCTCGCTCACTTATTCTCTCTTTCTCTCTCTCTCACTCACCCACTCTCTCTCACTCTCTCTCTCTCTCACTCACTCTTTCTCACTCACCCACTCTCTCTCACTCTCTCTCTCACTCACCCTCTCTCACTCACTCTCTCTCACTCTTTCACTGTCTCTTTCTCTCTCTCACTCATTCTCTCTCTCTCACCCTATCTCACATCCACCCAGTATTTGCCTTATCGATAACTGGTCACATGTCGATGCGGACCTGCAAACAGTGACGATCCCGTCAGACCACACCGCTACAATAATACCATTTGCTGCTTTTATTGGAAAGAAAAGATCATAAACGTGATACGTGAACGTGTCATTCTGATAGACAAATAATAGCAAGGCTGCCGTCATCAATGACATTATACCAAACCAATTCTAAAGGCCACACGTGGAATACAAGTCTTTTGACTCTGGGAGCAAACGAATGGCGCTGTCCACTAACCACTGTCTACACTCACAAGTTTCTCCTCAACGTTGACCAGAAGAGCAACAAAAGAATAACGTTTGTATATTTATTTTATTATCGTTTGTATATATTCACCTCCTTTTATATATTCATTATTCATCTCATCTTATATAGTCATTATTCATCTCATCTTATATAGTCATTATTCATCTCATCTTATATAGTCATTATTCATCTCATCTTATATAGTCATTATTCATCTCATCTTATATAGTCATTATTCATCTCATCTTATATACTCATTATTCACTTCATCTTATATACTCATTATTCACCTCATCTTATATACTCATTATTCACCTCATCTTATACTCATTATTCACCTCATCTTATACTCATTATTCACTTAATCTTATATACTCATTATTCACTTCATCTTATATGCTCATTAGACATTTTAGACTTTCATTTCCAAAACATGGTGGAATGAGGTCACATTCGCTGGACCGCTGCAGAAGTTGCATTAGGGAACTGATTAGTTTCGGATCTACGGTGTAATTTTCTGCGTCTGAACTAATCAACTGATCCAGTTAGAAAAGTTCGCCGATGATAACAGGTTGTACTCACCTCATTGTTCCTCATTGTCAAGTCAAAAGTTTGTGAATACGACCTTCCCCTGCCTAGCGATATATGCAAATTACGTCAACACATCATGTGATGTCCCAAAATCGTGATGTAATTGTATGATGCCAAGCTCTTGCATTGTACAACTCCTTGCTAAGCCCTGCTCAGTCTAGTCAGTAGCAGTTTTCACTTTGGAAATTGTGCATCAGCTTTTCGTGTGCTGTTGGTTGCTTTTACTATAGTAACTGGGATATTGTGAGTGCAGTCATTGTTGTGTGAGCTACGTCATCAAGTTAGTTGCATAGCCCTAGAACGGTCGTACTCTAATCAATGAAAGACGGAGTGGGGTTTCGTGCATGACTTGTCAGCATCGGTGAGACTCCCGCAAGTTCGTGATAGCTAGGAGGGGCTTATAGTCTGTTGTTTGATGTGTGATGGTGATGGTCTAATCACCAACTAATTACTACATCAAGCTTGGGCAGATGGTGCTCGTAAACCTGGGAGGGCCGACCATCTAAGGGCAGAATCCCCCTACAGAAAAGACAATCTGCTGCCTTGCAGGAAGATTGGGGACAATCAAAGGCTAAGGAAAGCAAACCTGAATAAAATGCTGGCTGAAATCGGATGCACTGGGCCACTGGCGCAGAACACAGTGCAACGTTTTCACAAGTAATCATATGCTCATTATTAACTTCATCTTATATACTCATTCACTTCATCTGATATACTCATTATTCACTTCATCTTACATACTCATTATTCACTTCATCTTATATACTAATTATTCACTTCGGAGGCAAAGACGCGCCTCCCAGCACCAGAGCTGGAAGTTGTCAGCGAACCGCAGTTGATGGCTTGCGCCAGCATCGGTGAACCATAACCATCCAGACCCCGCTCCACCTATCCGCGGTGCCTCTAGTAACAGACTAACCTGTCTAGTCTGACCAAGCGAGATGGGATCGAAGAAAGAAGACAACCCGGTACTCAAAAATGTCGTGCTGAAGTCGGATGTGTTGGGCCGAAAGGCGCAAATATAACAGTTATACTTCAAACCACAACACAACGCAGACACGCTCACTTAACGTCCTTTTAAGGGCGGATGACGAAGAGGAATTCTACAGTCTACGAATACTCTAGAATACTTCGTCATCGTGCGAACGTAAGCAGTAAGCATTATTCACTTCATCTTACATACTCATTATTCACTTCATCTTATATGCTCATTATTCACTTCATCTTATATGCTCATTATTCACTTCATCTTATATACTCATTTTTTACTTCATCTTATATACTCATTATTCACTTCATCTTATATACTCATTATTCACTTCATCACCATTAAATAATTACAAAGTGCTGCCTGACGTGGGTTAGCTACATTAAACGCATACGTTTTTTTTTTTTTTTTATAAAATTATTTCAGAGATAATTTAATTCAGTCAACATGGATTTAGCGAACTTAAATACCATAGGGAAACACAGGCATAAAGTTAGCGGTACTTACGTTATTACTTTGTTCATGCAAAACATGGACATTCAATGAGAGGTCAAAAATGTAATGATAACAAAAATGATAATATCAAGAAAGAATGTTATTTTGGTTATTTGGTTATGGAAAGCCCCGGTATCACTGCAAACGAATTAAAATCCATAATTGCTCAACCGCCCGTGCCAGCGTAATCATCCGAATCTCATCTCCCAAACAAAGAAAGGTAACTGTAGTCCCCATCAAAGCAGTCTCAGCACACGCCAAAAGACATAAGGCGAAACCGCGCAGAAAGTGAACACAGCCAACTGTTCCCTGTCATACGATATCATCATTCATCGAAAGCAATTGGAACATCTAAACATGATCAAAACGGATGAAACACACAGCTCACGGTGTGCACAGAGCACTTAACTCAGTAGCTCCTGCAACAAGCCGGACTTGGAAATGAGGAAACTGCAAGAAGGAACACTTTTCATGCATAGCCTTCAATTGTTCCCGCCGCCTATCCACCATATACCGGGAGTTCACATCCTCTTGAAAATGATGATCGTCGTAATTTTAAAAAAATGTAGAGCGCTTGATGATGTTAGGCTATCGTTCCTGACTCCAATTCCGAACATATAGACACACAGTTAGTTATCAGATTATCCCCGTTGCACATCAAACAACAGACCGTAAGATTAGCGTACGACCGGTCTAGAGTCTAGGGATATACGATGAACCATAACGATGACGTAGCACACAAAAAATGTCGTACACACAATTTCGCTTCCTTTCGATTTCAGATTATTCTGGTAAAAGCAGCCTAAGACGAACAAAACACGGTGCAAATTCCGTAAAGAGATAAAACTGCGGCTGACGAAGTAGTTTACATTGATAAGTAACATGGAAATAACTTGCGAAGAAAGAATGTACAAGTGGGAACGTCAACTGGGATGTTATCAAACAAGAACATAACATCATGAATAACATAATATGAGAGTAGTGCGTTTCTCAGAGCATGATAAAAGGAGAACAAGACAAGAGTAGTTAGTACCATGAGGGAAAGATAGACAAGACTTGGGGAAGACCAAGAGAGGAATATTTAGTCAGGTTATCCAGATAGTGCACTAAACAAACTTGACTAGACCAATAGAGGAATATATAGTCGGGTTATCCAGATAGTGCACTAAACAAACTTGACTAGACCAATAGAGGAATATTTAGTCAGTTATCCAGATTGTGCACTAAAAAAACTTGACTAGACCAATAGAGGAATATTTAGTCAGTTATCCAGATAGTGCACTAAACAAACTTGACTAGACCAATAGAGGAATATTTAGTCAGTTATCCAGATAGTGCACTAAACAAACTTGACTAGACCAAGAGAGGAATATTTAGTCAGTTATCCAGATAGTGCACTAAACAAACTTGACTAGACCAATAGAGGAATATTTAGTCAGTTATCCAGATAGTGCACTAAACAAACTTGACTAGACCAAGAGAGGAATATTTAGTCAGTTATCCAGATAGTGCACTAAACAAACTTGACTAGACCAAGAGAGGAATATTTAGTCAGTTATCCAGATAGTGCACTAAATAAACTTGACTAGACCAATAGAGGAATATTTAGTCAGTTATCCAGATAGTGCACTAAAAAAACTTGACTAGACCATGAGAGGAATATTTTGTCAGTTATCCAGATAGTGCACTAAAAAAACTTGACTAGACCATGAGAGGAATATTTAGTCAGATATCCAGATAGTGCACTAAAAAAACTTGACTAGACCATGAGAAGAATATTTAGTCAGATATCCAGATAGTGCACTAAAAAAACTTGACTAGACCATGAGAAGAATATTTAGTCAGATATCCAGATAGTGCACTAAAAAAACTTGACTAGACCATGAGAAGAATATTTAGTCAGATATCCAGATAGTGCACTAAAAAAACTTGACTAGACCATGAGAAGAATATTTAGTCAGATATCCAGATAGTGCACTAAAAAAACTTGACTAGACCATGAGAAGAATATTTAGTCAGATATCCAGATAGTGCACTAAGAAAACTTGACTAGACCATGAGAAGAATATTTAGTCAGATATCCAGATAGTGCACTAAAAAAAACTTGACTAGACCATGAGAAGAATATTTAGTCAGATATCCAGATAGTGCACTAAAAAAACTTGACTAGACCATGAGAAGAATATTTAGTCAGATATCCAGATAGTGCACTAAAAAAACTTGACTAGACCATGAGAAGAATATTTAGTCAGATATCCAGATAGTGCACTAAGAAAACTTGACTAGACCATGAGAAGAATATTTAGTCAGATATCCAGATAGTGCACTAAAAAAACTTGACTAGACCATGAGAAGAATATTTAGTCTGGTTACTCTTTTCTATACACACCACCCATCGCCCCCTCTCGTCAGACCCCAGTAATGAGAAAATATACAGTAAATGTCAAATAGAACAGAGATTTAAACTATAGCAGAGAATTTAAATATATCAGATAGGTCCGAGCAGAGATTTAAAATTTAGCATAGAAGTCAAATATACCAGATATGTCAAAGTTAGCAGAGATGTCAAATAGAGAAGATACACGGAAGTCGGATGTGTTGGGCCGAAAGGCGCAAATATCACAGTTTTACTGCGAACCACAACACGACGCATACAACCCAACTTAACGTCTTTTCAAGGGCGGATGACGAAGAGGTGTATTCCATTATTCCTCGGGCGCACGCAAGCAAGCAAGCAAATAGAGCAGAGATGTCAATAGGGCAAAGGCGCCTCACAGCGGCAGAGATAGAAACTGCCAGCAAGTAGAAACCGAAGAGGGAAGACAACCCGGTACTCAAAAATAACATACAGAAGTCAGTTGTGTTGGGCAAAACACGCAAAATACTCAGTAAATAAAGGTAAAGTACGAGACTTGAACCGGCGTCTTAGCACGCGAGTTTTCACCCATATGTACTTGACCGCCTGTCCAGAAATGTTCGGACACTTCTGGATAGTGTCGCTTCAAGCATCGAAACTCCCTATATGAGGTGGCATTCCTCGCCTTCCTAGAGTACCACTCTGGTACCTATTTCTGCCAGCGGCTGGGTTGACCGCGGGGGTATTTTTTTTTTCCATCCAGGAGTACAATTCCCACTATTTCCAGCGGGGAACAAACATGGGTTGTCAGAACGTCGGTAGCCCAGTCGAGTGGTTTAGGCTATCGAAGCCCCCAAATATATAAATATCAGAGTTCTATTGCAAACTACAACACAACGTATCTAAGCCCACTTAACGTCTTTCTAAGGACGGATGATGAAGAGGATATTAATTCCTTTAGTAGTCACTGGATAAAATGCCCTTCGCGCCATGCTAGGTGTATGGGAAATATGGTATTAGTGACATTTTTGGGGGGATGGGGTCTCTATCACGCCAGGCCGCACTTACTACCCAGGAAAATCTCTGGTACCCATTTTTAGAGGCTGAGTGAATCCCAGAGCCTTGTCCGAAAAATATGTCCGCCTTTTCTGAGATTCGAACCCGGAATCTTCTGATCAGGAGGCGAGGACACTCAGGAAAATGTAGTAATTGTACAAAAATGTAGTAATTGTAAAAAAAAATTAGTAATTGTACAAAAAAGTAGTAATAGTACAAAAATATAGTGATTGTACAAAAATGTAGTAATAGTACAAAAATGCAGTAATTGTACAAAAATGTAGTAATTGTACAAAAATGTAGTGATTGTACAAAAATGTAGTAATAGTAAAAATGTAGTGATTGTACAAAAATGTAGTGATTGTACAAAAATGTAGTAATTGTACAAAAATGTAGTAATTGTACACAAATGTAGAAATAGTACAAACATGTAGTAATTGTACAAAAATGTAGTAATGGTACAAAAAATGTAGTATTTGTACAAAAATGTAGTGATTGTACAAAAATGTAGTAATAGTTCAAAAATGTAGTAATTGTACAAAAGTGTAGTAATAGTACAAAAATGTAGTAATTGTACAAAAAATTAGTAATAGTACAAAAATATAGTGATTGTACAAAAATGTAGTAATAGTACAAAAATGCAGTAATTGTACAAAAATGTAGTAATTGTACAAAAATGTAGTGATTGTACAAAAATGTAGTAATAGTACAAAAATGTAGTAATAGTAAAAATGTAGTGATTGTACAAAAATGTAGTGATTGTACAAAAATGTAGTAATTGTACAAAAATGTAGTAATTGTACACAAATGTAGAAATAGTACAAACATGTAGTAATTGTACAAAAATGTAGTAATTGTAAAAAAAAATTAGTAATTGTACAAAAAAGTAGTAATAGTACAAAAATATAGTGATTGTACACAAATGTAGTAATAGTACAAAAATGCAGTAATTGTACAAAAATGTAGTAATTGTACAAAAATGTAGTGATTGTACAAAAATGTAGTAATAGTAAAAATGTAGTGATTGTACAAAAATGTAGTGATTGTACAAAAATGTAGTAATTGTACAAAAATGTAGTAATTGTACACAAATGTAGAAATAGTACAAACATGTAGTAATTGTACAAAAATGTAGTAATGGTACAAAAAATGTAGTAATTGTACAAAAATGTAGTGATTGTACAAAAATGTAGTAATAGTTCAAAAATGTAGTAATTGTACAAAAGTGTAGTAATAGTACAAAAATGTAGTAATTGTACAAAAAAGTAGTAATAGTACAAAAATATAGTGATTGTACAAAAATGTAGTAATAGTACAAAAATGCAGTAATAGTAAAAATGTAGTGATTGTACAAAAATGTAGTGATTGTACAAAAATGTAGTAATTGTACAAAAATGTAGTAATTGTACACAAATGTAGAAATAGTACAAACATGTAGTAATTGTACAAAAATGTAGTAATGGTACAAAAAATGTAGTAATTGTACAAAAATGTAGTGATTGTACAAAAATGTAGTAATAGTTCAAAAATGTAGTAATTGTACAAAAGTGTAGTAATAGTGCAAAAATGTAGCAATTGTACAAAAGTGTAGTAATAGTGCAAACATGTAGTAATTGTACAAAAGTGTAGTAATAGTACAAAAATGTAGTAATTGTACAAAAGTGTGGTAATAGTGCAAAAATGTAGCAATTGTACAAAAATGTAGTAATAGTACAACAAAGTAGTAATTGTACAAAAATTTAGTAATTGTACAAAAATGTAGCAATTGTACAAAAATGTAGCAATTGTACAAAATGTAGTAATTGTACAAAAATGTAGCAATTGTACAAAAATGTAGCAAGTCAAGGAGTAGAAGGCATGACTTGCCCTGGGCACAGACAACACATATCACAGCTGTTTGTTTTCATTTCAAAGTGACATTTTAGTTCTTAATCTTGGAAATTTAACAACATTCATGAATGAAGATGCTCTGAGGCTGGTACATTCCGCTTATTCTTAAAAGTGATATTTTATAGAAGTGGTTTCAATTTTTGACACCAGACATTAAACGTGAAATCTTTTAGCTGAAGTCCATGTTTATCTGTAAATGATATTTTAGTAGTTTAATCTCGTAATAAAAAGATCAAATATTGGCACAATTGAATGGGATATAATATTACATTTTTAAACACTGAAGCTTTAAAATGTTAAAATACAGCTTAATCTCAACACTTGGAATGTATAAGAAGCAGGAAGTGGTTTCCATATCACCTTCACGTGATGGTCACGGTAGCCTCGTTGGGAAAACCACCCGACTGGGCTACTGACGTTCGGACAACTCGTGTACGATTCACGCTGGAAGCGCTCGAGTTGTACTCACAGTTAGAAAAGAAAACAGCAATAAACCGCGGTCGACCCAGCCGCTGGCAGAAATAGGTACCAGGGTATTAATTACTCTGGGAAGGTGAGTAATGCCGCCTCGCATCGTTAGTTTCGATGCTTGAAGCGACACAAGTCTCCGAGCACTTCTGGAAGGGCGACCGAGCACATAAGGGTGAAAACGCGCGTGCTAAGATGCCGATTCAAGTCTCGTCCTTTACCTTAATGTGCGTGCGTCCCGGGTCGTGCTGGTATATAAGGCAACGATAGAGCGGACAGACTGACCGGTTCAGCAATATTAACTTCTGGACCTTATGGATCGGGTAGATATCATTAACAATATACGAGAGATAAGTTTAACAAAGGACTTTGACAGAAGTACAAATAAATGTTGAATGGCCCAGGCAAAAGCAGCTATCGAAAAAATGAGGAAGATACTATGCAATCAATTTTTGACAATATAAACAAGAAAAAGAGTTATTAATGTTACGTAGAGCCGGTCTTAACATATGGATGTGAATCATGGACAATAGGACAACAGACAAGAAAATCACTGGAGTCCGTAGAAATGTGGTTTTACAGAAGAATGTTGAGAATACCATAGACAGCTAAGAAGAGTAATGAAAACGTTCTGAAAGAAGCCAAAGCGAAAAGAGAGCTAATTTCCAATATTAGGAAGAAACAATCATCATTTTTTGGCCATGTAATGAGAAGAGAACAGCTGGAATATATTGTTACAACTGGAAAAATCGAGGGACGAAGATGTAGAGGGAAGCAAAGAGAAAAAAATAACAGACAACTAAAGAGCAGGCATGGTGGTACTTGATGATGATGACAAATATATGGCTAACTAGACTGTGTGAACGGGAGTGAGAGCCGGTGTTGCCAGTACTAGGCGATATTGTGGACGAATGAAAGGGTTTGTCAACACCAAACTGGCACAATTAGTCGCTGTGTGCTCAAGAACATCTTGATGAGAAAATTGGAACACCTATGGGTGTATTCGGAGTGCTGTGAAGACTATCCTAATTTAACATAACATAAGTGTCTTTATCTTCCTGGAAAAACACAAATAAACAAAGTAAAGTATTAATAACGAACAGCTGAGATCAGTGGCGTATACTTTTTTTGGGGTCTGGGCTACCGCTGGCATAATAAATAAAAACATACATTATATTCAGTAGGCTAACATAAAGTAATATTTCTAATGACTTCACTACATTTTAAATTACTTACTTATTTATATGTAATCCGTCTTGTTTGGGACGAAAATGTATTGATGACTTTGTCATTGAAAGTACTGTTGGGTTTGGTTTCTGAGGGAATGATTTCTCAATGGACATTATTGCCAAACCAGATAAGCGTTCTTGTGTCTGAGTTGAGCGACAATAAGATTGGATTCTCTTGAGAGCAGAAAAAAGTTATTTCTACAGATGCTGATGCGCATAACGTAGTTATAAATAGCTAAGGAAGTTCCGGTTATCAGACAGTTTCACTTTAACTTTGTGATGATTCTGATTGGCTAGAGCTAAAAATAACCCATGAAACCGCATTAGTGTAGAGGTAACAACCGGTAAATTATTTTGACTGGAATTTTTGAATGTCATGGTCGTTAAACTAGATTCGGATAGAGGAAAAAATGTACCGCTGGCTCCTAGAGGTTTCATGTAGAATAGTTATAACATTCACAAACGTTATAGTGGCCAGAGGAAAACCTTGCTTTAATAAATGTACCGCTGGCTCCTAGAGGTTTCAATTTAGAATAGTTATAACATTCACAAACGTTATAGTGGCCAGAGAAAAACCTTGCTTTAATTTAATTTATAACATTCACAAACGTTATAGTGGCCAGAGGAAAACCTTGCTTTAATAAATGTACCGCTGGCTCCTAGAGGTTTCAATGTAGAATAGTTATAACATTCACAAACGTTATAAAGGCCAGAGGAAAACCTTGCTTTAATAAATGCAAATCAAAGCAAATAAATCATATTGGCCTACGAAATGTGTAAAAGAATATTCGAAAATTTGCAATATAATTATTTTAAAAATGAAATAAATTATCATTTCCTTCTGTATTTCGTTAATATGTTCAGGCTACCGGCGATAGCTGTGGTATCAAAGAGAATACGCCACTGGCTGAGATAATGTGCCTTACATGAGAGCAGGCATTCCGCTCTACGCCATTGCTCATCAATGGTGCTTTCGTCACTGACCAAAGGTCATGTTTTTTGTATAGTCAAAATAGTCAGTTAGAATAGTCAGCTAGAATAGTCAGTTAGAATGACAATCATGAAGATATAGACTTTCATTAATATATGTTTACGAATAAAAGGATGGAAATGGCAGGACAAAATCACTAACATAGAATTATGGAAATGTACCTGTCAAATAGGGAGCCGCGATAGCTCAGTGGTTAGTGAATTGGACTACAAAGGACAAGCGGTAGGGTTCGATTCCAACCGACGGCTTCCGGGTTCACCCAGCCTTAAATGGGTACCGGATTTTTTCTGGGAAAGTAAAGCGGCATGGGCGTAATACCGACCATATTACCCCAAAAATCATGTGCCGAAGGTCTGTAAAATTTATGGTCACTAACACCATATTCCCTATACGCCACTTAGCGTGACGGGGGTACTTTACTTTTTTTACTACCAGTGGATAAAGAGATACTGCGAATGGATAAAGAGATACTGACGATGACGCTGGATAGGACACACTGCAGAAGCCAACTGAGAGTATTACACAACAGACCCTTTTTTGGAATCACCAGGGGAAAAGACAAAGAGGAAGTTCAAGAAATTCTTGGTGAAGACAGACAGGAGTAGAGATAAGATGATGGGGATGGCATGGAATGATCTTAAAAGAATGGCAAGAAACAGAACGACTTGGAAAGTGTTTGTTGAAGACCTAGGCTCCACAGGGAACTGAAAGGTAGAAGAAGAAGAATTAGAGTATGTATTTGGAAACCTCATGTTCAGCGCCCTCTAGACTTGATTTAACTCGGCATCAGTCATCGACAACATCGTTGCTTTAGACTGGCGATTGGAATGAAAAAATTGAGCTGCGGTAAAGCTGACATAAGGGAAACATGAAAGTAAGCATAAAGTTGTACAGTTTGAAAGGGCTACATTGAAGATCTAACGTTACTACCTGAAATTGTGTGAGACATAGACAATGTGCACAAAGACATTGCAAAAAAAAAGTTACAAGTTCAACCAAGCAAATAACAGATAACATTTTGTTAAAAGGGACTGCGTTAGCTCAGTGGTTATTGTGAACTCTGCTCTACTAATACACCCAGCCTTAAATGGGTTGCGGATTTCTTTTTCCTGGAACAGTAACGCGGCGCTGGCGTTATACTGACCACACTATCCCATTAATAATATGTGCATCATCATTGAGTGCCGTCTCCGCATCGAAGGTTGGCCACCATGGAGCACCATTCCACTCTGTCTCTTGCTTTGATGGTGCAGATGGTCATAGGTTGACTTGTCCATCTTTTGATGTTACTCGTCCATGTTAATAGCAATACTAAAAAAAAAAAGAAGAAAAAAGTGGTATGGTGACAGCTTTACGTGGTAATGGACGAAACAAAAGTCACTGACGTTTGTTTCGTCCATTACTACGTAAAGCTGTCACCATACCACTTTTTTCTTTTTTTTTTTTTAGTATTGCTATTATCATCAGCTTTACAGCAGCTTCGCATCTCTACGCATCTTGGTGCATCTTCCATCGCATCGTCCATGTTAAACTTGATCTGCCTCTGCCTCTATTACCTTGTATTTTCCCTTCCAATATTACTTTTAGTAAGCTGTTGTGTCTTTTATTAGATCGATCTTGCCTACTAATCAATTCACATTAGACTCACTAGATCATCCCCAAATATATGAACTTATTTCCAATGTGCAAATATTTCGTCTCTAATCTTAATACGTGTAAAGAAAACTGTGATCAGTTCAAGACACAGTGTCTAAAAACCTATACACAGTGTCTAACAACCTATACACAGTGTCTAACAACCTATACACAGTGTCTAAAAACCTATACACAGTGTCTAACAACCTATACACAGTGTCTAACAACCTATACACAGTGTCTAACAACCTATATACACAGTGTCTAACAACCTATACACAGTGTCAAACAACCTATACACAGTGTCTAACAACCTATACACAGTGTCTAACAACCTATACAGTGTCTAACAACATATACACAGTGTCAAACAACATATACACAGTGTCTAACAACCTATACACAGTGTCTAACAACCTATACACAGTGTCTAACAACCTATACACAGTGTCTAACAACCTATACACAGTGTCTAACAACCTATACACAGTGTCTAACAACCTATACACAGTGTCTAACAACCTATACACAGTGTCGAGAAATGAAAAAAAATAGAAGAAAAATGGTGTGGTTAAAGCTTTTCCCAAATTTGAACGACGTTTCGGCTCACTAGGCCTTCAGCAGGTACAAAACATACAATACACACACACACATATGTTAAATTAAAAAAAATTAATAACTTATAAAATAATTTTAAAATAATTTAGAACTAGATTGAGAAATAGGAATAAAAATGTCTTCCTGTATATTCTTTTTTTTTAAATATTTTTGTACGAATCGACATTTTAATTCTTATTTTTATTTCTCATTCTAGATCCAAATTTTTAAAAATTATTATATATATTTTTTTATTTTAACATATATGTGTGTGTCTTGTAATATTTGTTCCTGCTGAAGGCCTATTGAGCCGAAACGCCTTTCAAATTTTGTGTTGTCCATTAATTACGTAAATCTTTAACCGTACAATTTTTTTCTATATTTTTTTTTTCATTTCTCCTCACAATTAGCTTTACCGCAGCTTCACATGTATATGCATTTCTTTGCCTTGATCCTACTATACACCGTGTCCTGACACCAGTAAACGCCGTATGTGTCTTCCAACTATATAAGATATCAAGACAATTACAGCTGAAAAGACTATGACAATACAACGAATTTCAGAGCTGGTAGGAATGGGAGCTGATGAGGTGACCAGGAACAGGTTGATGATGTACCTCGGAGTTAAGTTGGATCGCAACCTGTGTTTTAGGGACCACGTTGACCACGTGAAAGCAAAATCCCGCAAAGGATTAGCCGCCTTAAAGTTCATGACAGCTGCCATAATCGAGCAGAGGTTATTTACCCTTATATTCCAGGGATTATTATTTACCCTTATATTCCAGGGATTATTATTTACCCTTATATTCCAGGGATTATTATTTACCCTTCTATTCCAGGGATTATTATTTACCCTTCTATTCCAGGGATTATTATTTACCCTTATATTCCAGGGATTATTATTTACCCTTATATTCCAGGGATTATTATTTACCCTTCTATTCCAGGGATTATTATTTACCCTTATATTCCAGGGATTATTATTTACCCTTATATTCCAGGGATTATTATTTACCCTTATATTCCAGGGATTATTATTTACCCTTATATTCCAGGGATTATTATTTACCCTTCTATTCCAGGGATTATTATTTACCCTTATATTCCAGGGATTATTATTTACCCTTATATTCCAGGGATTATTATTTACCCTTATATTCCAGGGATTATTATTTACCCTTCTATTCCAGGGATTATTATTTACCCTTATATTCCAGGGATTATTATTTACCCTTATATTCCAGGGATTATTATTTACCCTTATATTCCAGGGATTATTATTTACCCTTCTATTCCAGGGATTATTATTTACCCTTATATTCCAGGGATTATTATTTACCCTTATATTCCAGGGGTTATTATTTACCCTTATATTCCAGGGATTATTATTTACCCTTATATTCCAGGGATTATTGTTTACCCTTATATTCCAGGGATTATTATTTACCCTTATATTCCAGGGATTATTATTTACCCTTATATTCCAGGGATTATTATTTACCCTTATATTCCAGGGATTATTATTTACCTTATATTCCAGGGATTAGTCCTCGCACCAATCGCGTATACCCTAGTAATTCTTATTGTCAGTACGACACCATATTGACAGGCTGGAGAAAATGCAGAATTAAGCTATGAGCATTATCTTGGGTTACGGGGGACACTCCCTGTGTAGCAATGAGGTATTTCTTGACTTTCCAACCATGAATGACAGGATCAAGATCAGGAGGGCACGAGCATACCTGAAGATAAGTGCATTAAAAAGTATCCATTGCGCCACGAGCTCAACACAGGGAAGGGTGACAGGCTAAATAGAGGCAAATCATGGGTGGGCCGAGCAGGAGATGTCATCAAACAGGTTTGTGGGCTTACCAATATCAACGCTGTCGATGAGTGGATAACAGTGCCTGCGTCATTCAGAAGGACATTCTCGTGTATTGTCACACTCGACAGGAAATGTAGGGAACAGAACTCAGGAGGTCAACGGTCTCATCTGAGATAACACCGATGAGAAAGATGCAGTATCTATATACACGGATCTGTAGCATGACGATGGAAGTGATGGCAGTAACAAAAGGCATTCATCTTGTTGGAGTCACATGACTACACCCACGCCTGTATACTGAGGGACTCGATGAGCACGATAAGAAAAGTGGAGACTGGTTTTGTACGTACGCAATGAGTAGAGTAGTTGCTGCAGTCAAAAATACGTAAGGTCACCTTTGTCTACGTCCCAGGACATGCGGGAGTACGGGGAAATAAAAGAGTGAACAGGTTGGCTAGCTGCGCTATTGTTGAGGACGGTCAACCAATGGATCGGGCGGACATCGTCAGTGCCCTCCGGGAAGTGGGAAGGACACAAGACTTCGACAACCATGAGTCCACGTTACTCCTTCGGGTGAAAGAGATGGGAGTTAAGATTGGCACAGCCAGAAATGAGAAACTTAGTGTGCGTGTAAGAAGTCTAATCAACACAGAACTGGAGTCGTCAGTCGTTGGACACTGCGAGAAGTGGACACTAAGAGGGGATCTGAGCACCTATGGACATGTTCGGAATGCAATGATGATGACCCACAAATAACTCAATCATTACTAAATTGATAGACACAACTAAATTGATACGGCAGGATGACCGACTATAAATCTCTCTGACCGGGAAGTGAGGTGAGAAGACGGAAAGGAAGGGTTCTAAAGGACACCTCCCCATATTTTTAGAACCCTTCCTTTCCGTCTTCTCACCTGACTTCCCTGTCAGAGAGATTTATAGTCGCCTGCCGTATCAATTTAGTCCATTTGTAGACTGACCCAGCTCAGGAACACAGGGAAGTGACCATTTTTTATTTTTTTTCCCTCTCTTTAGTATCTAGCATATTATCGCCATGTAGTTAGATTTGTTAATATATCGTTATATATAATTTTTGTGTTTGTTGTTCGTCCAGATGAAGGCCTACTTGGCCGAAACGTCGACTTTTGTTTCGTCCATTACCACGTAAAGCTGTCACCATACCACTTTTTTCTTCCCTTTTTTTAGTATTGCTATTATCATCAGCTTTACAGCAGCTTCGCATCTCTACGCATCCTCTCCAGCTACAGATGCGTTGTCACAAAACACCCGACTTCAGCATGGCAATTTTTGGTCAAACAGGGACTTCCTTCTCGATTCTCGCTCTTTCAGCCAGAACTGGCTAGTTTGTTATCAGAGCTACCGCAAGGAGGGGGAGTTGCATCCTTATTATCTGTTGACGCTGGTCCTGACGCAAGCAATTACCAATAGGTCACTGACCTGTTTCAGCCAAGATTCTCTCTCCTACCGTGACCGATCGAAGCGTTGACTAAGCGAAAGCAGGTGATGAGTAACACTAAGCTTTTGTATCACCCCCCCCCACACACACACACACACACACACACACACACATACCCTAGCCAGTGGCGTATCTTCGGGTGAGACATGAAGTTAGGATGCGCTCTTAAGAGCGCTCATTTAAAAAGGAACAAAATAGTAATACTAAAAAGGGTCAGCTTAGTTTAGGGTGACCATTTTTCCCCATTGTTTTCGGGGACATTTGTCATATTTTTTTACATTTCGGAGGATTTTTTTGCTTATTTCTGAGACTGTCCCACCAAATAGGGGACGAACGATATATGTGTGTGTGTGTGTGTGTGTGTGTGTGCGTGCGCGCGCGCGCATACATATACATATTTATTTATAATATGTGTGGGTAGGTGTGTGAATGTGTGTGCGCAAGAAATTTTGTAGATGCAAAAATAAAATAACTTTAATTTCATAATAACTGTGTTTATTTGCTGTTTGATTTTATTTTTGTTAATATTCACGGTACTTATGCGATACACGCACTTAATGAAATTACAATAGTTAGTTTTGTTTCTCAATAAAAAAAAAAGTTTAAAATAAAAAAAAATTAAACAACATATATATATCAATTGCAATATTAAAGTAATGTTTACAGTACCTTATTTATACTGAAGAGGTTGTTGCCTCGGCGTAGTACTTGTTTTTTGAGTGTATCTTTCTCAAGATCTCATGATTTGAAGCAAGTTTTTCACTGAAGCTTTCACACGATAAATTAATGTTAGTTTTTACTGTTAACATGGACTGCACCGTGCTCACATTAATCCGTGATTTCTCTTCGAACCAGACATAGTTCATTTGAGAAAATAGTCTTTCTACGGATGCATTGCTGCCAGGTAAGCACATAAAAAGTTCAAGAATTCTCTTCACATTAGCATGTGGTACATTATTTTCTTTCAAGTACCTGAGTACTTCATTCCATTTTCTACATGGGGGCTTGTTACTGAACCACTCACATTCTTTTTGCAACAGATGGCCTCGCAATTAAGTAAATTCATCAAAGAGCTCATCACGATTGACGTTTACAACTTCATGACACTTTGAAGATATCTGTTCTACTGCATTATCAAAATGTTTCCTTTCAGGCACATTATCCAAGAGAAGGCAGCTCAGTTGTGACAAGTCCTCATTGTGATTGTTCCAAGACTGCTAGTAATGTACAGCAGTATTATAGAATTCTTTACTTATTTGGAAATACCTTTCCATTTGGATGTCACCACTTTCTACTAAATCAGTTAGCAAACTCTTTACCATGTGTGGGATGAAATTTTCATCGCGTCGAATTTCTAATTTTATAATGAGATTGTTCACATCTAGTGCTGATTCTGTTGCACTCTTGTTGTCGCCCTCAATCGCCTTTTAATTGTTTCATGGAAGAGTGATGCGTGAGAATGAGCAAAGCTGAGCCAAAGCTCTGATTCATTGTTTTCAAAGAATTGTTTCAATATTGTAGGACAGTGTGTTTCTGACAAGAAGAAAGATCTCAGTGATTGATACAATTTCAATATTCTTTCCAAGGCTGGAAGTAATGACAACCACCTTATATTCGAATAACCTAATAATTGCTTAAACTCCTGTCCAGCAAATTCACAGAAGTCTTTTAGGCGTTCTACACGAACCGTGTAAATGTGAAAGTATCCAAATATTTTTGTTACAATCACTTCCATATCCATAGGCATGGAATCAAACGCTGTTTTTGCACAATTATGAATTATGTGTGCGTTGCAACCAAGACCCATTATGTGTCTGTTTAACTTGGACTTTATTTTAGTTATGACATTATCTCTCCCTTTCCTCAACAAGCCTCCAAAGTTTGTATTTGTATTGTCTGCTGAGAGTCCAACAATCTTTTTGTTTAAGTCAAAATTATCAATTGCTTTCAACAATTGTTCAGATATTATGTCGGACGTTTCTCCTGGGATATCTATGAAAGCAATCAGTTTGGTCTTTACTGGAGTTTCCAGCTCATAAGCCTGAAAATAACGAACTAAAATAGGAAGTAGCATAACATGTTTATGATTAGATATATCGCAAGACAATGTTACGAAGCTGACATATTTGAGGTCACTTTTTAGTTCATCAATAGCCCAAGGAGCAAAAACATTGGTAATTATGGATTCACACTTTGTTCTTGCACAGGAAAATTGTTTCGTTGAAAATTTCTTTTGTAGGATTGTTGTACAATCCATACTGCGGAGACTATGATTATGAAGTATAGTATGATATGCGAAGGTTCCTTCATGAACAGCTAGAATGTATTCATTTTTTGAGGGTTCTGTTTTACAAAAATAATTTGTCATACACCCAGACTGAGACTTACAAAGCAGCGCATCCTTATGCTTTTTTTTACCTGTAGATGATCAGTTATTGATGTCCTTCCACCACTTGCTATAGAAAAATTTGAACTACATATATTACATTTCACTAGCGTTCCATCCTCTAAAATTGCTTGTATAATAAATGGAAATTCAGCTTTCAGCGAATCACTAAAATGGCACTAACGTTTTTTGGAAAGCATTGTTTTTATGCAACAGACGTCCACTGATCACAAATAGAAAACACGACTGCGTGTACTGTCATTACACTCGGACTGATTTGAAAATTGGCCAGGAAAGATACTTTGGCGGGAGATGTCCGGAAAGGCAGGGGGAGGGAGAGAGTGTCTGCTTTTTTAAAAATTAAACCCATCCCAATAGAAGTCAGTGGCTGGAATAGAAGTGACGTAGACCCCCGCTTCAAGAGTTCAAAGAGTTATCTCCGACACAACGCGTCGAAGTCTTCTCTTTTATCTTCTTGCTAATGCCGCTCAGTCTGGGATAAAGAAACACAACTCAGTAACGTCCTGAGTCCTAGTGATTATTTTAAAAGAGGGCCGAATCCGTGTATGGACATTTATTTATTCACTGAAATCGGGGACAACTTCTACACTTCGGGGACTGTCCCCGAAAATCGGGGACGAATGGTCACCCTAGCTTAGCTAGGCCTTAACCCAGCGCTGTGAACCCATGATACAACATTCAGCGTAGATAAAACCAACACATACATACATACATACATACAAATACACACACATATATTAGTGCTTTTAAATCCACTTTAGTGGACTGGTTGGTCTTGAGGCAAGACGACGGTTTCGAGACAGAGAGGTTGTCAGTTCAAATCCCGGCTTTTCGGTTGGGATTATTATTTATAATTTCTCTCTGCGGCAACCACCCCTGGTCTCAGCAGCGAGGCCCGGCTTGAAATGTCAATTACTCATCGACGGAAAAAATATATGTAACTCCGGGACGAAGTTATCTGCCTGTGTGGCGAGGGACAGCCCAGTGCGCGCGGCTGCCAGAGTAAAACTGATTTACACGCCACATTCAGTTACTTGTCTCTAGGGACTTCGCCAGAGGTGAAAGCTGAAGAACGCAAAAAAATAAATAAACCTTTATCGCAACATTTCTCATCTCACCCCTGAAATTATAAAACATAGCAAGATGACAGGTCTCTGAAGCTTCTTTGTCGAGTGGCATCATCATCGAGTGTCGTCTCCGCAACGAAGGTTGGCTACCATGGAGCGCCCCATTCTGCTCTGTCTCTTGCTTTGATGGTGCAGGTTGTCATAGGCTGATTTGTCCATCTTATGATGTTTACTCGTCCATATTAGTCTTGGTCTGCCTCTGCCTCTTTTACCTTGTATTTTCCCCTCCAGAATTACTTTTAGTAGGCTGTTGTGTCTTTTAACATGGCCCAAAAATCGCGTTTGTCTTGTTTGAATTGTGTTTAGTGGTTCTCTTTTCATTTTTGTTGTTTTAAGACTTCGTCGTTTGTTTTCTTTTCCTTCCATCCAATTCTACCTATTCTTCTATATATCCACATTTCAAAGGCTTCAATTCTCTGTTCTGTTTTCTTGTCTAATATCCATGTTTCTGCACCATATAGGAATATTGAGAAGATGTAACATTTTGCTATTCTTAGTTTTAGCCCTGGTTTTATTTGTTTTGATGTTAGTATGTTCTTCGTGGCATTAAAATTATTTTTTGCCATTCCTATCCTTTTGTTTATTTCAGTTGTACATTTTCCATCACTGGTTATAGTATGTCCAATGTAGTTATAGTTCTGAACTGTCTCCAGGTCTATTCCTTCAATTTTGATATCAATTTGTGGGTTTTGAGCATTTTCTTTGTTTATGATCATAGTTTTAGTCTTTTTGATATTCATATCTAGTCCATATTTTTTGCTTATCATGTTTATTTCATTAAGTAATTGTTGTAAATCTTTAGGATTTTCTGCTAGTGGTACAGTATCATCAGCATATTTTAGGTTATTGATTATCTTTACATTAATTTGTAGGCCTGGCATCTCTATGATGTTTTTAAAGATTTGCTCAGTGTATAGATTGAACAAGCTTGGTGATAGGATGCATCCCTGTCTTACTCCTCTTTTTATATCAATGGGTGTAGAGTTCTCTTTGTTACATTTTATTATTGCTGTTTGCTCCCAGTATAGATTACATATTAGTCGTATGTCAATGTCATCTAGATGTATCTCTTTTAGGCATTCTATAAGTTGTTTGTGGTGTACTCTATCAACAGCTTTGGTGTAGTCTATGAAGCAGGCATATATTGGTCTGTTTACTTCTGTGTACTTTTCGATTAATGTTCTCATGCAGAATATGGCTTCTTTTGTCCCGCTATTTTTTCTAAATCCAAATTGCTGCTCATCTAATTCAGTATTGATTTTATTCTGAATCCTTCCTTGTATAACTTTTAGCAAGATTTTTGTAACATGGCTCATTAGGCTGATTGTTCTAAAGTCACTGATTTCAACTGCACCATTCTTTTTAGGCAATGCAAGATGACGTTTTTAGTTCATTTGGTATCTATCCTGTGTGGTATATGTCGTTGCATATGTCTGTAATCACTTCAATGCCAAAATCTTCTAGTGCCTGTATCATCTCTATCTGTATGCTCTCTGGTCCTGCTGCTTTTCCCTTTCTCATTGTTTTTATAGCTTTTTCCACTCAGATTTTAAGATTGTATAGCCTGATGTACATTTTATAACTGGTTTCTTGTCCCTTTGATCATGAAATAGTTCTGTTATATATTCCTGCCATATATCTATAATATCTTTATTGTCTGTTATTGTCTGTCGTGTGTATACAATATTAATCTAAAATTTTTTTTTAAATTATACTTCGTTGTTATATTTATATTATTAAGCAATGTTTACTTTGAATACCACGATAAATGTTATTGCAGCGAGTTGGCAGATTTTTGAAAATGTATTCAGGGGTTTGAACATAAATGTTTGTTCACAGTTCGTTAGCCTTCGCTGTAGATAAAGTCGTTAATTTGATGGCTTAGTTTGTGACATTGGTAGCTAAGGACCTAACTTGTGCAAACGGATGGCATTGGCAAGGATCATTTTGAATCTATGAAGTGGGCTCATTTTGTGTTTAACTCAAAAGCATATGTGCTTTTTAACCAAAGAACTTTTTTTTTGGGACTCAATGAAGATATCCCCGATGGAAGAATAAATTGTACTATTAGTCCCATAAATGATTCGCTTCCAGAGGTTTATGATGTAAACAAAGCAGTTTTGTCATTGCAAGTGAATAATGTCCACAACTATAATTGGTCAGGATTGGGTAGCAGCAGCAGTTTTATAGCGAACACAGAAAACATCACAGGATTGTGCTGTTCTGAAACAGCTATGCCATGCTACCCTAGAATTGCCTTTAATGGGATTACTGTGACCACAAACCACTCTCCATGTGTGTGCCACGTATTTACACCCCTGAAAGAAATTCTGAATATAACAACATCATGTGCCGTCTGTGATATTAATGACCACAGACCAGGAGCCTCCAGTATGATTGATACAACTGTTGCACCAAGCACTTCATCAGCAGAGCCAGATCTATGGAATGTTCATCTGACATTGTTCTTGAATGATGTCCAAGCTAATGAGACATCAGAATCGTATGGTGGCAGCTACAAGAAGGGAGCGGAGAACATCATCAATTGTGTTTTTACTAACTACAGGCCATGTGGTTTCTGTTGGATTGGAAATGATAACTTACCACCACTGTGTGTCTATATGTTTGGAATTAGAGTCATCAATGATGGCCTAACATCATAAAGTGCTACGACGATCATCATTTTCGGGAGGACGTAAACTCCCATGGTATATGGTGGATAGGCGGCAGGAACCATTGAAGGCTATGTCTGAAAAGTGTTCCTTCTTGCAGTTTCCTCATATTCCAAGTCCGCCTTGTTGCAGGAGCTACTGAGTTAAGTGCTCTGTGCACACCGTGAGCTGTGTGTCTCATCCGTTTTGATCCTGCTTCGATATCCCGCTTGTTTACGATGAATGATGATATCGTATGACGGGGAACAGTTGGCTGTGTTCACTTTCTGCGCGATTTCGTCTTATGTCTTTTGGCGTGTGCTGAGACTGCTACGATGGAGACTACAGTTACCTTTCTTTGTTTGGGAGATGAGTTAGTAATTCGGATGATTCCACTGGCACGGGCGGTTGAGCAATTATGGATTTTAATTCGTTTGCTGTGAGACCGAGGCCTTCCATAGCCAATAACAATAACAATAACAATTTATATTATGTTTATGATATATGAGGTAAAAACAGTGCGTTGTATGTGAGTTAAAACAGTTTGTTGTGAAGTATAACCACTATTAAAAATCCTAAATTTGTAAAAGAACACGCGATGTTTTGGCTGAAAGAAAGCTCTGTGCACATAATACACATGCACACATACTCTCTCCCTCATTCTTTCTCTTATAGTATAATGCTCAACATATAATTTATGCATAATATACACATATAATGTCCATATAATCCCTGTGCACACTCGTGCGCGCGATATAACGACACGCGATTATTAATATTGATTAATATATCCCCTATGGTCCCAATACTCTTTGGACTCAAACAGTTTTATCTCATTCGTTGATGAAAACCTACCATTCCCCCTAGCTGAAATATTGTCTTTCTACGTTGACAGATAACGACAACACAAATCTCAGATTATTTTAAATCAACAATCTATTTAGGTTAATCAAAACCCAATTATTCATCAAACATTGCGTAATTCTGCTCAACAAAAACACACGCAACAGTTGAACAAGGGCGATGATCAATATTATCTTTTAACACGATGACCCCCTAGCTACAGCTGTTGTTGTATCTCTCCTCCATCTCACATGGCCCGCGTCAATAATTTCAGACATCGGGTTGTTGCCTCTGTGCCTAAATTGTGTGCTTTAATATATATCTTCGCCATGCACGACGTATCACACACCCTCTAGAACTGTATACGTGCAAGCAACGTGCACTCACTCACAGAATACGTGGGTGCGTCTGCTATCACTAACTTCATTGATTTCGTTATTTATGAAATAATAGTAATAATGTTATACAAATGTGTGTGTAGCCACGAAGCATGGTCTACCGCACTGTTTGTGAATTCTGTAGTGTAAAGTTTTAATTAAATGAACAAAACAGTAGCAAAATGATTAATCAATGGCAGAATAAAGTAAACATGGTACAGAATGAGTAAAATAAATAAGAAACAACTTGTGTATAATAAGGTTTATATAATAATGTTACTATATATACACATATTGATTGGTATGCTTTTAAGTTAAGATATACGTCAATACTAATAAGTGAAATCACGGTGTAGAGGGGTGAGTCTTACACTTCACTGATGGAACCACAACATTTGGATGTCAATGGGATGCTGCGGCAGCTCTTTCTTGCTGTTATTACCGTCTCAGCTCAATAGCTATAAATGGCTTCTTGCTTTGTTTTTACTTTCATCGGTTCAAAAATGATAATATCGACACAGCGGTAGAGTCGATAATGATAATTATTATGTAATTTGTAATGTTGCATTATTGATAAATTGTATTCATGAGAGTTGGAGTTAATATTATCGGCAATGATTTATTGTGAGTACTTTTCTTGTGTTTGACAGTAGCGCTTGGTTTGTGTCTATAGTATGTGACTATTGGATGATCTCTGTTACTGACAACGGCATTGTTAGTTGCTGACTTTTAAACTTGCACCGCTAAATCTAGGCCTATAGACATACTACACTTACATGCTTGCACACGTACATACATACAACATACATGCTACATACTAATCTTTCATGTCTATGAAATTATTGAAATGTCCAAGTGTGCATTTATATATATATATATATATGTCATTATTAACAATTGTGATGTAGGCCAGACGTTATAGTTTAGCCATTATCATTTATCTCAAATGAAAATAGCCATGCAACAGGCTGTTAGCGGGACTGTGATTGTTATTATTGGTCTGCAACGGTAGATGAGCGCAGCAGCTTGACTACATACCTGAAGTAACACGCTACTGACCTCTCTCCCATATGAACACATAGTCACGAGACGCAAGGCACTCTTTCTATAGTTCTCCAATTTTCTTTATGAAGATTTCTATAAATCTCAATATGAGTGTGTTCCTTGTTGCATATCAGAAAATTATTTGTGTATAGTTGAAAAATAACGAATGTTGTTATGTGTGCATAAGTAAATATTTATTATTTAGCTGAAAACGGAAAAAATACAAATATCTCTTACTAAACTGATGTATTACAAATTGTGTGTTTTTGGAAGAAAGCAATACTAAAGTATTAGATCTAATGCGTGAAAATAAGGGTTACTTTCTTAATAGTCAATTATAATGTGTTGATAATAAAGTGGTGAAAATTATCTGTTGTTTATTTGTTTGTTTGCTTAATTAATTTATAGGTTTTATCTATTTTAGTTCATATCTCCGCTCATAATCATCTAATGACTCACTTTAGAACATGTCGTATATCTATAAATGAAATAATTTTGATTGCTTACTAAACTTGTATACATGAACCTTGTTTCGCAATTATTAGATTGATATTACCAATCATATAATTTGTTTATTTTTTTATTTAGAAAAACGCAACAAATTCATCATGTATTAAACAGCCATAAATTGACTATGCAATGATTTATTATATTGATTTTGTTTGCGTATCTCAACTTGACTCATAGACCATTCATATTTTTTTTCCCACTTCAGTTTCCTGTAGTGACTGTTTTACAGATGAATGTGGCAACACTGTAAAATAAAAATTTTTACATTTCTTCTGCACTTTAAAACTAACTGCTTTAAATTTAAGTGTTTATTTTTGGATTTGGCATCTATACAGTAACCATGAGTGAAGAAGAGGAAATAAACATTCAAAAACTGGAGGAAGGAGACATTTCTGAGATTGTTTTAGTATACACAAATGATAAATGTGGGGACAATGAAGAAATATCCAGTATTGATCAGTTCACTGAAGCTACTCAGGTTTTTGAACAGCATTTTGATATTAAAGAAAATATTGATGATCATGTTGAATCATATAATGATGAAAACCTGACAGCTGCAGGAGAAGACAATCAAGAAAGCAGCTTCTGCAGCAATGAAAATTTAGATTTAGGGGAAATTTCATCTACTTCAACTCCAGCTATGTCAGGGGAGGCAGCTGTAGTGTCACACAGTGAAACAGATACGGTTTCTCTTCAGGAGAATATATCTTCAGCAGCAGAAACCTGCGGTGGCATTGAATCAGCAGGACACCATGACAACATGTCAGAAGTCTCCTGTGGATGCAGTTATGACGATGACAGAGAATGTAATCATGTTTCCTTTGTAACAGCTCAGACTAGAGAAAATCTCATGATACCTGGTTTAATTCGAGTGCCTATTGTTGGACATGAAACCATGGAAGCACGCTCAAAGTTTACGGTTAGTTTTTTGTTAATTAAATATCATTCTTATAATCTGATTGAGTTTTGTCCTTTGTTTATAACAACTTTTCTCTACTTTAATTAATCCTTGACCATACAATGAAGGGTGCATCTGGTTAGATTTTTTCCTTTTATCGCTTCGATCAAAGTTCTCTACCAAGCAGCTTTTGATGAAACTTTGAAAATGGAATTAATTACAAGAGTTCTTCATTTTTATGTAGATCCAGGTTTGACAATATATAATCATCAACATCATAATACTGCACATGTATGAAATATGTTTGTTTGTTATTTCCCCATTTTCTTTGGAATTGGTGAAAGACTAATAGTTTGTATATGCAGTTTTACTATTGAGTTGGTGAAAGACCAATAATTTTGTATACACAGTTTTAGCATGGAGTTGGTGAAAGACCAATAATTTGTTATAGAGCTAGTGAAAGACCAATAATTTGTTATAGGGTTAGTGAAAGACCAATAATTTGTTATGGGGTTAGTGAAAGACTAACAATTTGTTATGAAGTTAGTGAAAGACCAATAATTTTGTATACACAGTTTTGGCATGGAGTTGGTGAAAGACCAATAATTTGTTATAGAGCTAGTGAAAGACCAATAATTTGTTATAGAGCTAGTGAAAGACCAATAATTTGTTATAGGGTTAGTGAAAGACCAATAATTTGTTATGGGGTTAGTGAAAGACTAACAATTTGTTATGAAGTTAGTGAAAGACCAATAATTTTGTATACACAGTTTTCCTGAGCTGTGAAGTTGGTGATACAAACCTCTGATACTGCTTCTTTAATAAATGAGAACTATCACTTCAAACAGTTTTAAATGTGGACAATGTTCAGTCTTTTGTCCTGAAAATGAGGATGGTGTAATATTAATAGGAGAACACACAGCAGGAATACACACCCAAATATTTATTTAAACTCCATTGCTTCAGTTTTTTTTCAATATCCTCTTAGGATGTGATTTTTCTATAATGTGTGGTTTCTAAGAAGGGAACATTTTTAATGTTTAATTAATCAAATGCTAAAAATAGATTACTTACTTAAAAAAATTGTAGGCAACAAATTTCAGGCCAAAATTGAGGCATGCAACTATATTAAGATCTTTTTTTTAAATGAGGGGTCAAACAATTGTGCAATTTCTATAAGAATAGATAATTTTGTTCAGTGGATATTTATAATAATAAAATTGTTGTTTGGTTCATTATTCAGACCCGGAAAGCATCCACTTCAGCCTTTTGAAATTTACAAGTTTTGAAAAAAATAATAAATGTCTACTTTATGATATACTTCATCAAGCATTTAAATTTAGTTACACCCCACTACTGGCTCCTGCTACTAGCTTTACCACATCACTGCATTTATTTGTCTGTTCCCTTTTAAAGTGAAACAAGTTTGTGCTAATATGAAACAAAATCTTCACAATTTCATCTTTAACAGATGCATGACATTTTTAATCCCCTGTATAATGCTTCACAGGTTTTCAAGATTCACGTAATGGTTGATGATGATGATGTTGGTTGGTTCATTTTTCGAAGATACTCTGACTTTGTTCACCTCAATGATCAGGTAGAATCTGCTGTTCATGTTTATGAAATACACATCTACTTTGTTTTATAATTCAATTCAAATTCACATAATTTCAAATGTAATAAGCAAAGTCCCTGAGCCAGAATACAATTCTATCTATTGTCCTTTCGAGCCGAAGACGGCACATAGGGCAGAACCACAATCTCAAAAACAGAAACCTTGCGTGCCAAAATAGCACATATTGCAGAGATCACTGCTTCTAAAATCTATGGTTCTGTTTCCATAACAATACTTTTTACAGAATACAATTAGGGGCAGAAAAAAACTCGAATCATTTGATTAACAAATGAGTATCCATCTTCTCTTTGTGGAGTTTGAGTTAGCCTAAGTTGTACAAGTTGGGTGTACTGTCCAGGGCACACTGGTTTACAGAGCTATAACATAGCAAATAAGCTTGCTAGCAGCTCTGGCACTGAGTGTGTCCTTACTCTGAGCAAAGAGGACATCATCAAATTTATTCTTCATTCCTTAAGAGAAGAGGAGAAGAACAGGCGGGACAATTATGTATATATTGAGATACTAATGAGTCTAAAGGTGGAAAAGGGATCTGTTAATCCAGAGTGCTTAGTGGGAAAAGCAGATGTATTTAAAATTAATACCTTATGTTAACAATCAGCCTGCATATGCTTAAAAAAAGAACATGGACGCGTGGTGGAGAGTATATGAAGATGCTCCGACTGCAGTAAAACTGATTCCATGAATAGAATTGAAAAGAAATGAATAGGTGATATGCCAATATCTATTTTTCTTTCATTATTGGCACATTTATAGATGATATGGCCAGTATTATGCCAGTCTGACCTACTTTTCTGTTGTAACATCCTGTACCAATTTTTAGGGGGAAATGTTAACTTTGAGACTGAATTGTTCAAAACAAAAATTGCTTATGTTTGTGCTTTGAACCCAGACACACCAGATCAGTAGATGATCACACTAACCATCTTGCTATGACATCATTAAAGTATTTGAATAAGAAGTGATTTGTTGATTACTCTTTCATCTAAAGTTTGATTTGTGCAGCAAAATACTGTGTCAAATTTGTTCTATTGACCTGTTACATTTAAAGAAATATTGGTCATTGTTCTGCCTTTTATCCTTTCTTTGTGAAGTTTATAACTGTTTTGTCTTTCTCAAACTTTTCACACCTGAGATGTAATGATATACATATTGTGTGGGCATATGTTTACCACAGCCTACATTAGATAAGCCTGATGGCAGAAAGGGAACTCAGGAGAACCCTAATTGTGTGACCTATTCAGTTATAGACGCCTCTGCCTTCAACTAATCATTAAAAAAACTAAAGTACCCCTGTCACGCCAAGTGGCGTATAGGGGATATGGTGTTAGTGACCATAAATTTTACAGACCTTCGGCACATGATTTTTGGGGTAATGTGGTCAGTATTATGCCCATGCCGTTTTACTTTCCCAGAAACAAACCCGGTACCCATTAAAGGCTGGGTGAACCGGAAGCCATCTGTTGGGTTCAAACCCTACCTCTTGTCCTTTGTAGTCCAGTTCACTAACCACTGAGCTATCATGGCTCCCCCACTAATCATAACCATGACTATAAATCACTCATAAATGTCCCAATGGTTATGGAAAAATGTCAGCACTAATACATTTTTTTCTTTAGGTCATATGGCATAACAGGTACCAACCACCTTCACTTTTTCTTAAGCACACAGCTGAAACTATGAAAATTGTGGTGTATTGTTAGAATTTGTTTCCTGAAATTGACAATATTTATTCATGTTTAAAATATATCTTGATGACATTTATCTCATTTTTCTGAAGAATGATTGTGTTTGCGTTTGGAGAATAAAGGTCACATACACTAGTTCAGCATATGGTTTAGAGGTCAAAGATTTTATTTCTCTCCTTTCCCCAACCCATAGAAAAAGACATTCATATTCTTCCTCTTTCTTCTAATTCCTTGCAACTTTCAAAGGAGCACAGGTCTTTAACAAATAATGTTTCAAGCAATCTTGTTTGGTGAGCAATAGTAACATAGAGGTAACACGATGGTTTGGTGATAAATGAATGTGAGAATGCAGCTCGATGCTCTTTAGTTAACCCGATTCACAAAGAGAACGAGTAGGTGGCTCATTTGGGGAGAGGGGGGGGAGTAACCCTAACATTAAAATGGTGTGGTTTATTTTGAGATTTAATATTTCACTCCCCAACAAAATGTGCTGTATAACATTATTTATTTGTTTGGTGCCATTTCTTTAAGATCTGAAAAAGGCTTTTGCTGAAATGTAGTTAGTCTCATCCCTCTACAGGCTGAGCTGCTTCACACCATTTTATGTTTATCTTACATTGTTTTCTGCAGCTCTTCTCATGGCCCCACATAGTATTTAATATTTAATATATTTTATATTTGATGTCAGGTCGGGTAATTTTACCTGCTACTGTAAGTAGTAAACAGTACAACCTGTGGCTGCCCTGCTGCCTTGCAGGTGAGCTCGGGAGAGTAAAAGGGTAAGGGAGGGTATCCCGAAGTAAAACAACCCCACTGCCTTGTGAGTGAGACTTTTTAATCAAAGGCTAGTGGAGCCAACTGTAAACAAACCGATGGAAGGCAACAGAAAACCACCGTCATAACTTTTTTGTACAATCATGAATCGCCACATTTCCAATTTTAGGAAGAAACAATCATCATTTTTTGGCCATGTAATGAGAAGGGAACAGCTGGAATATATTGTAACAACTGGGAAAATTGAGGGACAAAGAGATAGAGGGAAGCAAAGAGAAAAAATACCAGACAGCTTAAGAGAATGGCTTGGCAGAAGGTCAACAACAGAAATGATAAATAACTGTCGAGATCGAAAGTTGTGGAGAGGCATGATCACCTACGTCAGCAGGCCCGGTACTTGATGATAATGATGATGATGATATTTGTGCTTATTCCAATTCATGTCTTCCCCATATTTTTCATCTCTGCTTCCATCTCTCTTCTCTAAGTATTTTTTACCTCTCCTTTTATCTCCCCCTTGGTGTGACAACACACTTGTTGTCTAAACTCAAAGTTGACTTCTTCACTGTGTTTCCTATCCAATGCCATTATCTTTGTTTAATGTTGTAATTTTGTATTTAGATTATATGAGGCTACAGTTACTTATTCTTTATTCAATTTGTGAGTTATAGAATATATAAGGAAACAACAGATAAAATGGTTTGGCCACATGACAAGGCAGAAAGATCAAAACACTACATAATGAGCCTTCAACAAACATTGTGAGAACACCAGACCCAAGGATCAACCACGAAAAAGATGGATCGATGGAATATTAGAAGCACTAGGAAACATAACAGCAGCAGAGGTGAACAGAAGAGCAAAAGACCGCAAATTATATCTCCCCTTGATTCTGAAAGGCAGATGAGGAAGGAAAGAAGAAGAAGAATTTGTGAGTATAACTTTTCAAGACAAAAAGAATGCATTTTTAGTTCACAATTTAAAATATTGTTTTCTTAGCTGAAAATGATGTTTCCAAGCTTCCGCTTTATTCTGCCACCAAAGCGCTGGTTTAAAAGCAACTTTGACATAGATTTTCTTGAAGAGAGACAACAAGGTCTACAGTCTTTTGTGGATAATATTACAGGTCATCGGGACATATGTAAATGGTTTGTTCTGTTCTCATTAATTTGTTTTATTCCATTGTCCTTATTTACTTGTTTGACTGTTTTAACACTGCTAATTGTTTATATATTTAAGACATATTTATACTTCCTTTTTTTTTGTTCTTATGTGTGAACAGAGCAAATACTCTTCTTTATCATCAACCCTTAAAAGGATGTTGAGTGGGAGTAGATGTGTTGTTAGTTGTTACTTGTCATGATAGCTGTGAGTGGGAGTAGATGTGTTGTTAGTTGTCATGATAGCTGTGAGTGTGAGTGGATGTGTTGTTAGTTGTCATGATAGCTGTGAGTGGGAGTAGATGTGTTGTTAGTTGTCATGATAGCTATGAGTAGGAGTGGATGTGTTGTTAGTTGTCATGATAGCTATGAGTAGGAGTGGATGTGTTGCTAGTTGTCATGATAGCTGTGAGTGGGAGTAGATGTGTTGTTAGTTGTCATGATAGCTGTGAGTAGGAGTAGATGTGTTGTTAGTTGTCATGATAGCTGTGAGTAGGAGTGGATGTGTTGTTAGTTGTCATGATAGCTGTGAGTGTGAGTAGATGTGTTGTTAGTTGTCATGATAGTTGTGAGTGTGAGTAGATGTGTTGTTAGTTGTCATGATAGCTGTGAGTAGGAGTAGATGTGTTGTTAGTTGTCATGATAGTTGCGAGTGTGAGTAGATGTGTTGTTAGTTGTCATGATAGCTGTGAGTAGGAGTAGATGTGTTGTTAGTTGTCATGATAGCTGTGAGTGGGAGTAGATGTGTTGTTAGTTGTCATGATAGCTGTGAGTAGGAGTAGATGTGTTGTTAGTTGTCATGATAGTTGTGAGTGGGAGTAGATGTGTTGTTAGTTGTCATGATAGTTGTGAGTGTGAGTAGATGTGTTGTTAGTTGTCATGATAGCTGTGAGTAGGAGTAGATGTGTTGTTAGTTGTCATGATAGCTGTGAGTAGGAGTAGATGTGTTGTTAGTTGTCATGATAGTGATAGTTGTGAGTGTGAGTACATGTGTTGTTAGTTGTTAGTGTTCATGATAGCTGTGTGTGGGAGTGGATGTGTTGTTAGTTGTCATGATAGTTATGAGTGGGAATGGATGTGTTGTTAGTTGTCATGATAGCTGTGTGTGGGAGTGGATATGTTGTTAGTTGTCATGATAGTTATGCGTGGGAATGGATGTGTTGTTAGTTGTCATGATAGTTATGAGTGGGAATGGATGTGTTGTTAGTTGTCATGATAGCTGTGAGTGGGAGTAGATGTGTTGTTAGTTGTCATGATAGTTATGAGTGGGAATGGATGTGTTGTTAGTTGTCATGATAGTTATGAGTGGGAGTAGATGTGTTGTTAGTTGTCATGATAGTTATGAGTGGGAATGGATGTGTTGTTAGTTGTCATGATAGCTGTGAGTGGGAGTAGATGTGTTGTTAGTTGTCATGATAGTTATGAGTGGGAATGGATGTGTTGTTAGTTGTCATGATAGTTATGAGTGGGAATGGATGTGTTGTTAGTTGTCATGATAGTTATGAGTGGGAATGGATGTGTTGTTAGTTGTCATGATAGTTATGAATGGGAATGGATGTGTTGTTAGTTGTCATGATAGCTGTGAGTAGGAGTAGATGTGTTGTTAGTTGTCATGATAGCTGTGAGTGGGAGTGGATGTGTTGTTAGTTGTCATGATAGCTGTGAGTAGGAGTAGATGTGTTGTTAGTTGTCATGATAGTTGTGAGTGGGAGTGGATGTGTTGTTATTTGTCATGATAGCTGTGAGTGGGAGTGGATGTGTTGTTAGTTGTCATGATAGTTGTGGGTAGGAGTGATGTGTTTTTGGTTGTCATGATAGTTGTGAGTGTGAGTGGATGTGTTGTTAGTTGTCATGATAGCTGTGAGTAGGAGTAGATGTGTTGTTATTTGTCATGATAGCTAGCTATGCGTGGGAACAGATGTGTTGAGTTGCTTGTTGCCACAATAGCTATGCCTTTCAGTCTGAACATCCATTTTAAGCCTAGCATTTTTAGCTACAAAGTTGTCATCCTTCTTTGATCCCTACTTTGCAGAACAAACTGGAAGTGAGAGTTGGAAATAAATGACATGGAGGGTCCAATATATTTACTTCTGTAACATGCATAGACTATCATTTTCTACCTCAGAACAGGGTGCTGCAGACTTCTAAGCCACCTTCACCATAGAACAATCTAAACTGACAAATGTCATTGCAGAATTGGGGCCTAGACTTCTTGAGTCATGCAACAACTTTGCTGAGCCTCAAATGCCTGGACCAATGACATGAACAAACATACAAAAATGTGGGGACAATATTATAACATGGAGAGGCCAACAAATTTTGTTGGAGCTAAGCTTCTTGAAAGTGACGAGTAAGAGAGATCCTTACTCGCTTTGCCAGAATGAGTAGTCTTTTTCCACAGGCACTGCTATGAGGTCGAGTATGATCTAGATCAGCTGTGTTGTTTCAGAATCCTGACACATGCCATCAGCTGTGAGTTGGCCAGATGATGGTGGAAACCTAGACACCCATCCCCACAACTATTTATACAATAAATTATTATAAGTTGCTAAAAGGGTTCTCAGATGGTAATAACCTCAGATGGTAGATGTACAACAGAGGTGAGATGGTAGTTATACAACAGAGGTGAGATGGTAGATGTGCAACAGAGGTGAGATAGTAGATGTACAAAAGAGGTAAAATACAGAATCATGACAGGCAAAATCAGTTTTCTAAAAATTAGGAAAATACTGTGCAATCCATTTTTGACAATAGAAACAAGAAAAAGAGTTCTTAAAAGTTATGTAGAGCTTGTCCTAACATATGGATGTGAATCACGGACAATAGGACAACAGACAAGAAAATCACTGGAGTCTGTAGAAATGTGGTTTTACAGAAGAATGTTGAGAATACCATGGACAGCTAAAAAGAGTAATGAAAATGTTCTGAAAGAGGTCAAAGCAAAAAGATAGCTAATTTCCAATATTAGGAAGAAACAATCATCATTTTTTGGCCATGTAATGAGAGGAGAACAACTGGAATATATTGTAACAACTGGAAAAATTGAGGGACGAAGAGATAGAGGGAAGCAAAGAGCAAAAATACCAGACAGCTTAAGAGAATGGCTTGGCCGAAGGTCAACAACAGAAATGATAAATAACTGTCAAGATCGAAAGTTGTGGAGAGACATGATCACCTATGCCAGTAGGCCCGGTACTTGATGATGATGATGATGATGATGATTTCTTTATTTATTTGACATTTTCTGGAAAAGAATATTTACTTAAACTAGTGAATGATTGTTTCTTTATTTCACTTTCAGCAAACCAGTCAGGGACTTTTTTTGTTTTGATGATCCTCCTGGTCCTCATGACAGTCTAGAGGAGAGCAGAGTATGTATATAGCTAGCTGCCATTTCCTGTTATATTTTAGGAGAGCAGAGTATGTATATAGCTAACTGCCATTTCATGTTATATTTTAGGAGAGCAGAGTATGTATATAGCTAACTGCCATTTCATGTTATATTTTAGGAGAGCAAAGTATGTATATAGCTAGCTGCCATTTCATGTTATATTTTAGGAGAGCAGAGTATGTATATTGCTAGCTGCCAGTTCATGTTATATTTTAGGAGAGTAAAGTATGTATATAGCTAGCTGCCATTTCATGTTATATTTTAGGAGAGCAGAGTATGTATATAGCTAACTGCCATTTCATGTTATATTTTAGGAGAACAGAGTATGTACATAGCTAGCTGCCATTTCATGTTATATTTTAGGAGAACAGAGTATGTATATAGCTAGCTGCCATTTCATGTTATATTTTAGGAGAACAGAGTGTGTACATAGCTAGTTGCCATTTCATGTTATATTTTAGGAGGACAGAGTATGTACATAGCTAGTTGCTATTTCATCTTATATGCCAGTCTTTAGTTTGTTTGGTCATATCTGCAGTTTAGTTTCCATGATGAAGTTGACAGTTCTAGTAAAAAATATTTGGAATATGATGTTAGTACCTCAGCCACCTTAGCTCAATGGTTAGTGAACTGGACTACAAAGGACAAGAAGTCGGGTTTGATTCTGATCGATGGCTTCCGGGTTCACCCAACCTTAAATGAGTACCAGATTTTTTTTTCTTGGAGAGTAAAGTGGCACAGGTGTAATATCAATCACATTACCCCAAAAATCATGTTCCGAAGGTCTGTAAAAATTATGGTCACTAACACCAGATTCCCTATACACCACTTGGTGTGATGGGTTTCTTTACCTTACTGATGTTAGTGATGGCATTTTTCAATGGCTGAATCACTTTATGGGTGGTGGCATCATGCCAGTGAGCCCTACTTTCCCAGAAAGAAATCTCTCACCTATTTCCTGGAATCGGGAGAAACCCAAAGCCATGTTGAGCTGACACAACAAAAATGTACAACATCCAGTATTTGAACCTGAACCATTCTGGTCTGCAGTGGGCATCCTGACCATTTAGTCCTCACTGCTCTCTTTCTCTATGGAATGAGGAACAATAGAGAAGGTAAATAGAATCAACTCTAACACATACTCAACTTATACATAAGTACACAACCTGTATGCAAGTACACAACCTGTATGCAAGTACACAACTTGTACGCAAGTACACTATACAATATTAATTTTCCGACAGAAACCTGTCAGCAGACTCAGGGAAAGGGATAAATAAAATAAAAATAGTTCTTTGAGATTTAAAGGTACAGTTAAAGTTAGGAAAGAGCTGATACAGTTAAAGTTAGGAAAGAGCTGATACAGTTAAAGTTAGGAAAGAGCTGATACAGTTAAAGTTAGGAAAGAGCTGATACAGTTAAAGTTAGGAAAGAGCTGATACAGTTAAAGTTAGGAAAGAGCTGATACAGTTAAAGTTAGGAAAGAGCTGATACAGTTAAAGTTAGGAAAGAGCTGATACAGTTAAAGTTAGGAAAGAGCTGATACAGTTAAAGTTAGGAAAGAGCTGATACAGTTAAAGTTAAGAAAGAGCTGATACAGTTAAAGTTAGGAAAGAGCTGATACAGTTAAAGTTAGGAAAGAGCTGATACAGTTAAATTTAGGAAAGAGCTGATACAGTTAAATTTAGGAAAGAGCTGATACAGTTAGAGTTAGGAAAGAGCTGATACAGTTAGAGTTAGGAAAGAGCTGATACAGTTAAACTTAGGAAAGATCTGATACAGTTAAAGTTAGGAAAGAGCTGATAGAGTTAAATTTAGGAAAGATCTGAGACAGTTAAAGTTAGGAAAGAGCTGATGCAGTTACATTTAGGAAAGATCTGATACAGTTAAAGTTAAAGGAAAGATCTGATACAGTTAAAGTTAAAGGAAAGAACTGATACAGTTAAAGTTAGGAAAGATCCGATACAGTAAAAGTTAGGAAAGATCGGATAAAATTATACTTGATGTGTTTCCTGTGTGCTTTCAGGCTCAGTGTGAGTGCCTGGAAGAGATGGTCTACTTGCTTCGTAAAGAACTTGCTGAAAAGGATACAGAAATTGAACTTCTTAAAGAGGAGATGGATCTGTACAAGAACCAGGTGCAGCTTCTATCTAATCGCCTAAGGTAAGTCTTCTAGATGTTCATGTTTCGTTACATTATTAAACTGTAAAGATACAATTTATTGGCTATTTTGATTTATTATCACTATTGATGGTAGCTATACAACAAAAATGAAGTGCAAAATAGCTCAAACAAAGACTGTATTTTTAAAAAAATGTTAAATATTGTGCAACCTCTTTGACAATGGATATCATCTGTGTTATAGAGAGCCAGTCTTGACACATGGATGTAAATCCTGGACAATTGGATAACAGGCAGGAAAATTCTTGGAGGTTACAGGAATGTGGTTTAACAGAAAAGTGTTGAGAATATCATGGACAGCTAACAAAGAGTAATGAGGACACACTTAAAGAGGCCAAAGCAGAAGAAAGCTAATTTCTAACTTCAGGAGAAAACATATCATTTTTTGGCTGCAATATTATGAGAAGGTAACAGCTGGAATATGACAGCTGGAGCAATTGAGGGACAAAAAGATGAATGAAAGCAGAAAGAAAAGATACAAGACAGCTTAAGAGATAGTTTGGTAGGAAGTCAACAACAGAACTGATAAGCAGCTGTAGAGATAAAATTTTGTGGAGAGACATGATCACATATGCCAGTAGACATAGTACTTTATCATTTATTATGCAATGAGACATTCTTGTTCCCTCATTTAACAATCAATATTTTAGTAATTCTAACACTCTTTTCTAGCTGCTTATATATCATGGCATGCCGACTTTTTCATCAACCGTTCTCTCAATTTTCTTTTATCCATCCACCCATCCACCCACCCACCCACCCACCCACCCACCCACCCATCCACCCATCCACCCATCCACCCATCCACCCATCCACCCATCCATCCATCCATCCATCCATCCATCAATCTATCTCACATATTGCAGAGATCACTGCTTCTAAAATCTATGGCTCTGTTTCCATAACAATACTTTTTATAATGACAGCTTGTCAAGCTATCAATCAACCTCCTTAGTAGCCTCTTACAACATACCTGGAAGGTCACAGTGTCACTATTCTCTACTCCCCTCACAATGAGTCCCTGGTAACACACGGGTTCAATTTCTCTTACTTTAAGTTTATTCTATTATCACTAAATTGCCCAGTCCCTCATTTATAAAGTACATCTGATATCATCTAGTATATATTATTTATTATTTTGGGAATATCATTGCTTTCTTTCTTCTACAGTTATTATACAATATTTCCTAATTTTCTTTCTTTGATTTGCTAATTCATAGGAAAACACAAATGTGTTTCAAATCTGCAAATTTTTGGGCACAGTAAAATAGAAATTATGGGCTGATACAGTATTTCAAAGTGTTAATATGAACAGTACTTTGATGAAGCATATTGTACCAGCATCTTGGATGATCATTAATATCTTTTGTCAAACCTGAATAAAATGCTGGCTGAAATCGGATGCACTGGGCCACTGGCGCAGAACACAGTGCAACGTTTTAACGGGTGTTTAATCAGAATGGATCTGGCAGACTCTAATTGTGATGTTCTGCCTGTGGGGGCGATCAACACACTTAACCTGACAGCTGACTTCATGTGAGAGTCTGGAATCCTACTCTGATTGAGTCCTGATCGCAGAGAGTGAGATATCTTTTGTCACAAGCTAGAAGCTTTACAAATCAGACATTCCTTATAGGATACTATGTATCTCCTGGGTGAGTACTACTTCAAGCAGAGATCTCCAATTATCATCATCATCACTATCAAGTAGCATGTCTGCTGACATAGGTGATCATGTCTCTCCACAAATTTTTATCTTTACAGTTGTTTATAATTATGTTGTTCAGTGTTGGCTTCCTACAAAATCATTCTCTTGAACTGTCGAGTATAATTTCTTTCTGCTTCCTTCTATCTCTTCTTCCTTCAGTTTTTTTGTGTTGTCACAATATATTCCAGCTGTTACCTTCTGATAACATGGCCTAAAAATTATTAGTGATTCCTCAATATGTTGGTAATGAGCTCTCTTTTTTTTGCTTTGGCCTCTTTCAGAATGTCCTCATTCCTCTTTCAGCTGTCCAGATATTCTCAAGATTTTTCTGTCAAACCACATTTCTGTGGGCTCCAACTAATTTCTTGTCTGTTGTTTGCTTATTTTCAATTCATTTTTATTATTTTGCTTTAGGTAGTCATAATAAAACCTTGTGTGTCTAGATATGGGTTTTTGTTTTGTTTTTAGTTTTTATAAAACTTCTGACCATTTAATTGTATTTTTGTACTTGTCATCAGATACAGTTTTCTATCACTGAGATTTTTAAGCAAAGATAATCAGCCTATGTCCAGTATTCGCATCCAAATGTCAAAACTGGCTTCATTACAACATTGAACAACTCTTTATTATATTTCCATTGACAGCTGCATAATATTTTCTCATTCTTTGTTTTCACATCAAGGATTGCCTCTGAGGTATCTCTACAAGATTCCAGGATATTAGACAGTACTGGATATGTTATATTCTCAGAGTTTGCCAATGATAGTTCTTTAATAAACCTTTGACAGAAAAAAAAATTAACAGTGAAAGACCAAACTAGGCACGACAAATGATGGTTGTTAAAAAATCTTATGAGAATAGTTTTGCTTAAGGTAGTAAGTTTCTGGTTTGGGCTCATGATAGATAACTTGTTGATCTCTGTTTACATTCTTTTATGCCAGAGGACTAAAAGAGGATTGACTAGTTGATTGATTGATTGAATGATATATTGAATGATATTGAAAAACACAAATATTTGCTTGCTTATTGAGTTATTGAGTTATTTGCGGGTCATCATCATTGCACTCCGAACATGTCCATAGGTGCTCAGATCCCCTCCTCAGCTATTCCCTCAGTGTCCAGCGACTGAGTACTCCAATTCTATATTTGCTTCCTTACATTCGTCCAATGACTAAAGGAGTACACCTCTTCGTCATCTGCCCTTAAAAGAACGTTAAGTGGGCGTGTCTGCGTTGTGTTGTGGTTTTCAATATAACTGTGATATTTGCACCTTTTAGGCCAACAAATCTGACATCAGCACAACATTTTTGAGTACCGGGTTGTCTTCCCTCATTGATCCCTACTCACTTGTCCAGACTAGACAGGTTAGTCTGTTACTGGAGGCACCACGGAGAGGTGGAGCAGGGTCTGGATGGTTCTGGCTCACCAATTCTGGTGCAAAGCATCAGTTGTGGGTCACTGACAACTTCCAGCTCTGCTGCTATGAGACACTCTTTTGCCTCCACACAAACATTTAACTTGAAACCATTTTTAATGTCTTTTTTAATTCTGTTTTTTTTTTTAAATTTAAAGTGAGCTAAACAAAATGAATATAATGGACAAGTCTGTTACTGAGAGGCAAAGCTCCCTAGATGATAAACAGTGTGATATTGATGTCAACCTTGAACCTGAAGATATCGTGCTACCAAATACACAGGACTCTGCCACTGAGTCAATGTAAGAACACTCATAAGCAGTTTTAGCAGTCTGAAATGTTTATTAAACTTTAACATACAAAGACTTAAACATATGTGGATTATATAGACCATTGTTAATTTATGAGGATTTACATTTCAGGTCACATATGATGTGTTTTTTTCCTGAAGTTATAAGCTATGTTTTTTTATTAATTATTATTATTAATTACAGATTGTTGTTAAGGGGGTTAAAATCCCATGGAATTTAATTTCAAAGGAGCTGACTATGATTACGTAAAGTTAAGTAAAAAGCACCAACTTATAAGGAATATGGTGTTATTGACAATAATTTGTATAGACCTTCAGCACATGATTTTAGGGGTAATGTGGTCAGTATTACGCCCGTACCACTTTACTTTCCCAGAAAAAAATCCTGTACTCATTTAAGGCTGGGTGAACCCTGAAGCCGTTGATCAGGATCGAACCCAACCTCTTGTCCTTTGTAGTCCAGTTCATTAACCACTGAGCTGCTATCAGAGCTCATAGTTATGTACTGAGTTAAGTGCTCTGTGCACAGTATGAGATGTGCGTTTCATCTGTTTTGATCGTGTTTCAATATTCCGATTGTTTACAATGAATGATGATATCATATGATGGAGAATAGATGGCTGTGTTCACTTTCTGTGTGGTTTTGCCTTATGTCTTTTGGCATGTGCTGAGACTGGTATGATGGGGACTACAGCTACCTTTCTTTGTTTGGGAGATGAAAAAGTAATTTGGATGATTCCACTGGCACGGGCGGTTGAGCAATTATGGATTTTAATTCGTTTGCAGTGATACCGGGGCCTTCCATAACCACACCCATATCACAGCTCCCACTATGTTTAAATGTTTGGCCATAAATATATGGCCTTTTGTGTTTTGACAGATGACAGGTAGCAAACATTCATGATAAGTTGTAAAATAATAGTGTCTTACACAGGATGCTGTCCCCCGAAACAGCTTTTCTCATGGAAAAAATCTGCCATTGCTTGACTGACCGATCCAACTGCAGTACAAACAAGGTGCATCTGTGGTGCCTGTAATGACATGATAAGTTATCAAAATTCTTCTATGACCTTTGTTTCTTTTTTTATGGTTTTAAATATGTTAAATGCTACTCTTATCACCAAGATGAAATAATCATTATCATTGAAATGCGTGCCTATAGATATATGAGATATCATGTGAGAAGAAAAGCAGACAAATAAAAGCAGGTTCTGAAAATAAGAAATGCATTAGAATAACAGAGCATTCAAAATTGACAGATAAAATATTTTGAGGAAATATAAAGACAGAAGAAAATTCTATTGTCAGAGAAGAAGATAAAATTGGGGGGTAAGTAGGCGGCAGAATAACATTTGTATAGATTGGAGAGCTACATTAAAAGTATTGTTGAGATTAGAGAGTTACATTAATAGGTGTGTTGACAGAGAAAAGTTTTGCTGAATGTATGTACAAGAGGGAGCCACGATAGCTCAGTTTTTAGTGAACTGGACTACAAAGGACAAGAGGTAGGGTTTGATCCAACTGATGACTTCCAGGTTAACCCAGCCTTTAATGGGTACCCGATTTTTTTCTGGGAAAGTAAAGTAGCATGGGCGTAATACCGACCACATTACCCCAAAAATCATGTGCCGAAAGTCTGTAAAATGTATGGTCACTAACACCATATTCCCTATATACCACATCTGGGATGATGGGGGGCACTTTACTTTTTTTTATGTACAAGGCAGACAACAGTCAACATTTGTGGCTTATTGTAGCTGCTGATAGCACTTCGCTTGTTGATTCTTATATTTCAGGTTGGTTATACTAGATCTGATTTCAGGTATAATTATAATTATTTCATATTCTAATTTGTCGCATAATTTTGAAAACTGTTTTTTGTGGCTGTTTCATTTGTTTTATTATCATTCATTTTATTAGTTCTTATATTTTACTTAGTAAAAAGTAAAGTACCCCCGTCACGCCAAGTGGCGTATAGGGAAATATGGTGTTAGTGACCCTATATTTTACAGACCTTCAGCACATGGTTTTTTGAGGTCATGTGGTCGGTATTACACCCGTGCTGTTTTACTTTCCCAGAAAAAATCCGGTACCCATTTAAGGCTGGGTGAACCCGGAAGCCATCGGTTGGGATCGAACCCTACCCCTTGTCCTTTGTAGTCCAGTTCACTAACCACTGAGCTATCGCGGCTCCCTTATATTTTACTTGACCAAGTAAAACTTTTGTGTCTAGATATATATTTTTGTTTCGTTTTTAAGTTTATAAACTTATGACCATTTCATTATATTTTTTTTTTTACTAATCTTCAAATTAAGTTTTCTGTCTCTGAAATTTGTAAGCAATGGTGTCCAGTATTCACAACCAAATGTCAAAACTGTCTCCACACAACACTGAACAACTCCTTCTCCTATTTCCATTGACAAAAGTGGGTTGCATTTTTTCTCATTTTTTGTTTTCATATCAAAGTTTGCCTTTGAGATTGGGATCTCACTACATTTGGAGCAACCAAATCACTTAAACAGACAGCTGGCTTCATGAGAGAGTCTGGAATCCTACTCTGAAAGAGTCATGATTGCGGAAGAAGAAGAAGGAGAACAAGAAGATCTCACTACAAGATACCAGGAAATCAGAAGGTGCTGAATATGCCATGTTCTCAGAGTGCGTTCAAGAGCTCTCCCAATGATAGTTCTTTACTAAACCCCAGACAGCCAAAAGAAAAAACTAGTGAAGGACCAAAAGATATATGGCAAAGTATGGTTGTTAAGAAACCTTACTAAGATAGCTTTACTAGACGTAGTAAGTTTAAAGTATTGGCTCAGGATTGAGTTATTCAGTTATTAGCGGCGATACTAAAAAAAAGAAGAAAAAGAGTGGTATGGTAACAGTTTTACGTGGTAATGGACGAAACAAAAGTCGACGTTTCGGCCAAGTAGGCATTCATCTGGACGAACAACAAACACAAAAATATATATAATGATATATTAACAAATATAACTACATGGCGATAATATTCTAGATACTAAAGAGAGGAAAAATAAAAAATGGTCACTTCCCTGTGTTCCTGAGCTGGGTCAGTCTCGAAATGGACTGAATCGATACGACAGGGCCGATTATAAATCTCTCTGACCAAGAAGTCAGGTGAGAAGACGGAAAGGAAGGGTTCTAAAAATATGGGGAGGTGGGTACAGGATATGTGTAAACTATGCATATCTAACTCTGTGTGTGCACCCCGAACCGATGTGTAAACATAAGTATGTGTATGTAACAATGCATGCGTACAAGCATAAAACGGCACATATATTGCCGCAAGGCCCACAAAAGAAAAACCCAAAGGAGCCCAAATGTGCCAATACATGTGCAGACAAATGTATCCAAATATACAGGTAAGTAGCGCATGGAGGTATGAAATATGTAGAGGGTGTCCTATGAGTATGAGAGTGATATGTTCATACCTTGGGGGGACAGCGAACCCAACTGGGCAATAAGGCGATTCTCAAGGACGAACCTGCTGCGATTGCTAGAGTGACATGAGACAATGCCCGTAACTTGCATGTCGAGTTTACCACTATGTCCATGGGAGTTGAAATGGGCAGACACCGGGCTGCCAGTCTTTTGCTCAACATCACGAATATGCTCACAAAATCTTTCACTCAAGCGTCGTCCACTTTCACCCACATACCTTTATTCAGTTATTAGCGGGTCATTATCATTGCACTCCGAACATGTCCATAGGTGCTCAGATCCCATCCTCAGCAAGTCCCGCAGTGTCCAGTGACTGACCACTCCAGTTCTGTGTTGGTTGATAAGTCTTCTTACATGCCCACTAAGTTTATTATTTCTGGCTGTGCCCATCTTAACTCCCATCTCTTTCATCCGAAGAAGTGACATGGATTTGTGGTTGTCGAAGTCCTGTGCTCTTCCCACATCTTTAAGGTATAATTATAATTACTTTAGGCTCAGGATAGACAACCGTAGTTGGACCCAAAGAGTGACTGGTTGATTGATTGATATTAAAAAAAAAACAGAAATATTTAACTTGAAACCATTTTTAATATTTTATTTAATTGTTTTATTTTTTTTATTTAAAGTGAACTAAACAAAATGAATATAATGGACAAGTCTGTTACTGAGAGTCAAAGCTCCCTAGATGATAAACAGTGTGATACTGATGTCAACCTTGAACCTGAAGATATCGTGCTACCAAATACACAGGACTCTGCCACTGAGTCAATGTAAGAACACTCATGAGCAGTTTTAGAGTATGAAATGTTTTTATTGCTACTACATTAAACATTATTTAAACATACAAAGACTTAAACATATGTGGATTATATGGACCATTGTGAATTTATGAGGATTTACATTTCAGGTCACATATGATGTGTTTTTTTTATTGAAGTTATAAGCTATGCTTTTTTTTATTATTATTAATTACAGACTGTTGTTAAGGAGGTTAATATCTCATGGAATTTAATTTCCAAGCATTTAATTATGGTTATGTGCTTGACCATTTTGTCTTTAATGACATGAGAAATTTCCAGAGTTCTTCCATGACCTTTGCTTGTTTTTAAAACATGGATTTGAATATTTCAAATGATACTTTTACTTGCAAGATGAAGGAGCTAATTTTTCTCTATTAAGTGTGTACATATAATAATATGCTTGACCATATTATCTTTAATGACATGAGAAATTTCCAGAGTTCTTTTTGATCTCTCATTTTTTAAATATGGATTTGATTTTTTAAAATGATACTATTATTTTCAAGATGAAGGGACCTAATTGTTCTCTATTAAGTGTGTACAAATAAATAATTGAATCTTGGAAAAAGAAAAGCAGAGAAGTAAAACAGGTTTTGAAAATAAGAAATAAAATTAGAATAGCTGAGAGTATTCAAAATTAACAGATGAAGTATTTTGAGAAATTATATAGACAGAATGCCATCCTAATGTCACAAAGAGGACAAAATTGAGGGTATGAGGGATTGTTGATTTTGTTGATTTTTATAATTCTGGTTTGTTATATTAGATCTGATAGCTGGTATAATTATAATTCCTTTCATATTTTAATTTGCTGCCTAATTTTGTGCATATATTGGCCATTATTTTTGCTTTCATTTGCTTCTTTGCTATTTATTTTATTAGTTCATAGATTTTACTTTAGCTAGTCATAATAAAAACTGTTGTGTCTAGATACTGATTTTTATTTTGTTTTTATGTTTATAAAAAAATGTCTGACCACTCAATTACATTTTTGTACTTATCATGAGATAGATTTTCTATCACTGGGATTTGTAATTATATTATTTGTAATTATAATATTTGTTATTATAATATTTGTAGCTCTACTCATGCTAAAGGTGCAAATAACATTCATTTTTGTGTGTGTTCATCTGATGACTGAAGGAATAATTATACTCTTTGCCATCTGCCCTTAAAAGGACATTAAGTGGTGTGGATGCTTTGTTCTGTTGTTTGCAGTAGAACTGTGACATTTGTGCCTTTCGGTCCAACACATTCAACTTTAGCATTGGCATTTTTAAGTGCCCTGTTGCCTTCCCTCTCAATTACTACTCCCTTGGCCAGACTAATCTGGTTAGTATTTTTTTAGAGGCACTGCAAAGGGGTGGAGTAGGGTCTGTATGGTTCTAATTCACTGATCCTGTTGCAAGTCATTAGCTATGATTCTCTGGCAACTTAAGCTCTGCTGCTGTCAGGCGCTATGGCCTCCAGATGCAAATTAAGTGCTGTCTTATTGAGTATCAATCTATTAACACTCAAACTATTATTGAGTGAACAATCTACACTACCACACTTTGAGCAAACCCATATGTTCTCCATCTATTATAGTTGACATTGAAAGATATGCATACTGATGACTCCTCTGGCATTTTACTTATCCAAATACCTCATACTTTTTCCTATGCATTTCTTTTCACATGTTCAGTTTTACATTTTCAGTCTGAGGAAAATAAACTCATCAAATGTAGTTACATTTTCCTATGTACATGTCACTAGTGCACCTAATAGCTCTCCCTTATCCATATTCAGGGTCTTATCACTGATGTCTTAGAGGTAATTGTATTTAGTCTTTGATTATAAAAAAAATATATGCATGACTGAAGCAATGAATCCATTGAGATAAACACAAATACAAAATAATTAATCATGCTGGGCCATTAAAAGAGATTCAGGAAACATTGAAAGTGAACATAAAATGGTATTAAGCAGCTTGTAGAGAGATAAGAAATTTTGACAAAAGCTTTCATCAGATAAAGAGAAAAGTGAGAGAATTGGGGGAACGGAGACAAGTAATGGACAGAGATGTCAAGAAAAACACAATAATTAGCAGCAGTGTACTAAATAGAGCAAGGTACAAATATAAAATAGTTAATCATATGGGGCCTAAAGTTCAAGACTTATATATAAGTCAACAATCCATAACTCAGTCATCCACTTTGAACTTTCCTTAGCACTAACAAAGATTCTGATAATATTATAGTCCTACTTCCTGGGGGTCAGATAACTATCTAAGAGGTTACACTCTAATTTACATAAACATGTATCATTATACTATCATCATCAGTATCATAATCATCCCTTTGTCCCCTTCGTGAGCGCTAATATTTATCAAACCATTTATCCAATGTAAAAGATACATGTTACCACCTATCTTGGAGAGGCTACATTATCATGCACTGCATCTACACTCATCATAACAGAGTGAGACATAACCTGCACCCCAAACTCAATATATGTTCTACAGGACCATCCTAATGTATCATATCAGACATTATAGCAAAGAAAAAAACATTCTACAAAACTTTCTCCAGTATGCAGACTTGAGAAGATAAATATGGTCATTATTTGCTACATTGAAAGAGAAACTGTAATGCAGAAAGGAAAGCCTGAAACAAACAGCAAAGTTTATAAGAGAATATGGAATCACAGTCTTAGTGAGTCATGTCTGCAGGAGAAGAAGAAAAACATCTTTTTCAAATTGTTCACCTTGGACTAACTTTATTACTTCTATACTATCCACCCTATTTCTCTTGGGCTAACTTTATTACTTCTATACTATCCACCCTATTTCTCTTGGGCTAACTTTATTACTTCTATACTATCCACCCTATTTCTCTTGGGCTAACTTTATTACTTCTATACTATCCACCCTATTTCTCTTGGGCTAACTTTATTACTTCTATACTATCAACCCTATTTCTCTTGGGCTAACTTTATTACTTCTATACTATCCACCCTATTTGTCTTGGACTAACTTTATCACTTCTATACTATCCACCCTATTTGTCTTGGACTAACTTTATTACTTCTATACTATCCACCCTATTTGTCTTGGACTAACTTTATCACTTCTATACTATCCATCCTATTTGTCTTGGACTAACTTTATTACTTCTATACTATCCACCCTATTTGTCTTGGACTAACTTTATCACGTCTATCCTATCAACCCTATTTGTCTTGGACTAACTTTATCACGTCTATCCTATCAACCCTATTTGTCTTGGGCTAACTTTATCACGTCTATCCTATCAACCCTATTTGTCTTGGACTAACTTTATCACGTCTATCCTATCATCCCTGTTTGTCTTGGACTAACTTTATCACTTCTATACTATACACCCTATTTGTCTTGGACTAACTTTATCACTTCTATACTATCCACCCTATTTGTCTTGGACTAACTTTATCACTTCTATCCTATCCACCCTGTCAATCTATTTACATTTTATCTGTGCATTTATTTTTTGCATTTCATTCTTTATTTTTTTTCTTGAGAATTCCAGGACAAGAGCAAATTTCAGCAACTTGAGCTAGTTTTCTAATGAATGCCATAGCCATATCATCTTCTCTTCAAATCTATCACTTATGGATTTTTATGTTCCTTCCATGAGTACTGTAGCAGTGTTTTCATTGAGTTATTGAGTTATTGAGTTATTTGCGGGTCATCATCATTGCACTCCGAACATGTCCATAGGTGCTCAGATCCCCTCCTCAGCAATTCCCTCAGTGTCCAGCGACTGACGACTCCAGTTCTATGTTGGTTGATAAGTCTTCTTACACGGCCACCAAGTTTCTCATTTCTGGCCGTGCCCATCTTAACTCCCATTTCCATCATCCGAAGAAGTGACGTTGATCTGTGTTTGTTGAAGTCCTGTGCTCTTCCAACATCTCGAAGGGCATTGATGATGTCCGCCCGTTTTCATTACTTGGTATCAGTCATTTTAATCTGTTTATAAGCACTAGGTTTGTATATTTTTTTCTTTTCGGTCATTTTTGTTGTTCTCCATGTTTTAGAACCATATAATAGCATTGATTAAAAATTTTGGCTAAAGTCTTATTCACATATATTCATTACAGGTATACTATAAGATTACAGGTATTACAGGTTCCTATACTATAAGATTAGTCTCTTGTGCACACTAGTAGTATCAATATTATTATATTCCTGTGAAAAATGTACTCTAAATGTAGAATTTGAAAGGAAAATAAAAGCTATGGAAATGCAATGTTGCAATAAAATCTTGAACATCTCATACATAGACCACACACAAGAGTAAAAAGTAAAGTACCCCCCGTCACGCCAAGTGGCGTATAGGGAAATATGGTGTTAGTGACCCTATATTTTACAGACCTTCAGCACATGATTTTTGGGGTAATGTGGTCGGTATTACGCCCGTGCTGTTTTACTTTCCCAGAAAAAATCCGGTACCCATTTAATGCTGGGTGAACCCGGAGCCGTCGGTTGGGATCGAACCCTACCCCTTGTCCGTAGTAGTCCAGTTCACTAACCACTGAGCTATCGCGGCTCCTACTAATTTTTAGGGAATTAGTAAAACCCAGGTGTCCTCGCCAGGGTACGAACCCCGGCTGTTGCCGTGGTAAGCCAACCGCCTATCGATTGCGCTAACCGGACACCCTCACACACAAGAGAGTTTGTAAAATCTTCACCAGTTACATAGGTCCAACTGATGAACTTCTTATTTCTGTGAAAAAAAAAAATTCATAAATAACATTAGTGCAGGCATGTCACAAAGTAAACAGCCTGACCATAACTGCCCTAGATGAAATAGTGAAAGGTACAAGGTTTAGATGTAGACAAAGAAGAAAATGAATTTGATGGTATCAATGACTGAACACAGAAAGAAACACAGAGTTTGTATAAACTCAGAAACTGATAAACAAAAGAAAAGAATGGAGACAGATCATGAAATACTCAAAGATTACTAAGAGACATAAGGGTAAAGGAATAGACAATAACTAATCATTGAGTTTGAGACTAACAATCTTAATTATACATATTTTTCTAGTCATTTTAATGAACATAAAGTCTTGAACTCTCTATCTTAAGGTTACTTCCAATAAATTTATCATTGAGCTGCTTCCAATAAATGTATCATTTAGCTGATTCCAATAAATGTATCATTTAATTGCTTCCAATAAATTTATCATTTAGTTGCTCCAATAAAATTATCATTTAGCTGCTTCCAATAAATTTATCATTTAGCTGCTTCCAATAAATTTATCATTGAGCTGCTCCAATAAAATTATCATTGAGCTGCTTTCAAATAAATGTATCATTTAACTGCTTCAATAAATTTATCATTTAACTCCTTCCAATAAATTTATTATTTAGCTGCTTCCAATAAAGTTATCATTTAGCTGCTTCCAATAAATTTATCATTTAGCTGCTTCCAATAAATTTATCATTTAACTGCTTCCAATAAATTTATAATTTAACTGCTTCCAATAAATTTATCATTTAGCTGCTTCCAATAAATTTATCATTTAGCTGCTTCCAATAAATTTATCATTTAAATGCTTCCAATAAATTTATCATTTAGCTGCTTCCAATAAATTTATCATTTAACTGCTTCCAATAAATTTATCATTTAAATGCTTCCAATAAATTTATCATTTAACTGCTTCCAATAAATTTATCATTGAGCTACTTTCAATAAATTTATCATTTAAATGCTTCCAATAAATTTATCATTTAACTGCTTCCAATAAATTTATCATTGAGCTGCTTCCAATAAATTTATCATTGAGCTGCTTCCAATAAATGTATCATTGAGCTGCTTCCAATAAATGTATCATTTAGCTGCTTCCAATAAATTTATCATTGAGCTGCTTCCAATAAATGTATCATTGAGCTGCTTCCAATAAATGTATCATTTAACTGCTTACAATAAATTTATCATTTAGCTGCTTCCAATAAATTTATAATTTAGCTGCTTCCAATAAATTTATCAATATTAAGTAAAAATTTTATATTGCAGTGGAATATAACTTTTATGGAAATTTATGTTTAATAATTTGTTCTTGAAAGAAAACAAAATCACATACTACTAAATATTTATAGCATTATTTTATTTTTTATTTGTGACATAGTTCACAGCTTTATTATTTTTCAGTAAATTATTATACTTGTTTTGTTTTAATTTATGTTTATTTATGACTTACATTTTAATTCACTTACAATTAATACATTTTCCTTTAATGACTCCCCTCAAATTCCTCCACTCTTCCTTTATTTCCTCCTGTCTCCAAACACAATTTATATAGTACTCTTTTTTCCATATGCATAATTTGCATATTAATATACGTTTTGTGGCATTCACATTGGAAAATCCCTCACTAGCAAAGGAAGCCACATTTATGAATATTTCAGTTCATGAAATTTTGTCAATTTCCTATTTGAATAAACAAATATCCTAATGTTAGCTTTTTGCAAAATACAATTGTTATTTTATTGTTTTTTTGTTTGTGTTCATCAACTTTATATATATCTCTAGCGAAGTCCTGCGGGATTAAATTTTGCATGAATATCGCTTTTTTTATATTTTTCACATTAGCAGCTATGTGTTCAGGTGTTCCCTGCCTTCCAAACAAATATTCTCCAACTTCAGAGATTTTTATCGTCAAGAATTTTAACATTTTGGGTAGATTTTTTTCTATTAATTTAGTCTAGGCAGCGGCCAATTTTGGCCTACTCTTTTTGATTTGCAACTTCTGAGGGTTTTTTAACATGTGCAGAATACGTGGGGAACAGAGGATCTGAGAGGACAGGTAAAGCCACAAAAAACCATGGATTAGATTTAAAAAAAAATTATTCTACCACCTGTGGTGGGAATCGAACTTCTTGTCCAGAGGCTGCTGTCTTACTTCTAGACCACCCAGCCACCTCCATCACCATTTTATTGTCTGAAATGGCATCTTTGAACACAATGGTGCTGCAGCATCACTTATGTAATAATGATGCCACTAGTTTTCTTATACTTAAAGTGGAGAACAACATGTTACTTCGTAATTGTAAATATGTCCTGGCAGAAGACCTTTGCAGTCATCAAGTAAGATAATTTCATGCCTTTTTTCTTCAATATGAAACTATAAGTGTACCCCTTTTTAAAATCTTTTTTTTTTTTCTTCAGTATAATTACCTTTTTTAAAATTTAGGAATTATTATCTTTAATTTGATACTGAATAATAAATTATTTAATTTATTTTTGTGTGTCACAAATTTAATACTCAATATGAGCAGTATGACCTACTTACTCATTCTTTCTTCATCTATTAGCACAAAATCTGCATGTTGATGGTTTTTGTTTTTCAATAAATGGAATTTCAAGCTAAAGTGCATAGAAAAGTATGCACAAAAAAATCTTATTTCAAGACACAAAAATGGTTCCTCGATAATACTTCTTTATAGGGACCGTGGCACTGCTGGATTTAACTGTAAGCTAAATAAGGTACATGCTTAGGGCCACACAAACTGAGGGGCCTAAATTTTTATTAAAAATTTGTTTTGGGACTACACCTTTTTTCCACCTACCAACCTGAAGGTTTAGAGTTTAAATGCCAGTTGAGGTAAAATAATATTCTTAACATGAAAGGCTCTTAGGGTCCACCCAGCCTCTTTAATGAGTACCAGAGATATTCTCTGAGAAGGAAATGCAGTGAGAAAGGGAACTGGGTTTACCCTACCTCATGAGACTAAGGCTTCAATGAGGCTGAGGCTTCAAGTCACTAATATTTCATTACTCAATTGTAATTGTTATGGAACTGCCTTTACCGTTTTAAAATGTGTAAGTCTTTAACAGCTTAAATGTAACAAATAATGCTCCAGACAAGAACATTATATTTCAACTGCAAGCAAAGTCATTACTTTATTCTCTAAAGTTGTTGTTTCCATTCTATTTAATTAGGAAATTGAAGAAAAACAAATCATCAACATACAGACTTTGTGCTACTAGTGAAAGAGCAAATGAGTATTTTATATATTATACATACATCAGCCTACTAAAAGTAATCTTGGAAGGGAAAATAAAAAGTAAACGAGGTAGAAGCAGACCAAGACTAACATGGACGAGTAACCTCAAAAGATGGACAAGTCTGCCTATGACAATCGGCACCAGCAATGCAAGAGACTGAGCGGAATGGCGCTCCATGGTAGCCACCCTTTGATGTGGAGATGACACTCAATGATGAAAGTTGTGGTGACACAAGATAATTATTAGGGATTTACAATGATGGTTTCCTGCTGCTTTCCATTGGTTTATGCATAGTTGTCTCCCGAGTCTTGAACTAAAATGTTTCATCCACAAGACAGTAAGGTTATTCTTTGTTAGGATACACTCTCTTAGCTGATTGCACTCCCAAACAAACCTGCAGGTAGCACAGTCTACTGCATACAGCAGCAGGGAAATTACATAACCCTAAATTATTGTGGAAAGTACATTCACAAATTTATTTATTGTTTACATAATATGTTGATCTGATGTCTTCGCTTAAAGTTACAGTTCCTCTCTGCTTAGCTCAAGCAGTAGTCCTTTTGGTGATATGAAAATGTAATACTTTTAAAAAATAACATGAATTATAGCATCGTCTACGTAATGTTATGTAACACTTCATTTGGAGATAACTTTTTTCACTTTAAATTTAAAAATCATGATTATAGCCCTTGAATTAAAATGTATAGTGGTATTCAGTAATAAGTTTTATTGTATGGAGTTAATATTTTCTTTTTAAAAAGATAAACATTCACAACAAAATTTCCAATTTTACTAATTATCTTTCAAGACCATTATCTTTTAAAGTACATTGTTCCTTAACACAAGTGGATTGAAATCAACAGGTGAAATTGTGAACATTGAAATACTACTTTTTTTTTCTCTATCTTAGCATTTTTTTTTTGGGGGGGGAAAGAAGGAAAGAGTTGCATCATTAATAAATAATTTGATGTTAGTGCCCAAATTTTTGCAGATCTTTGTCACATTATTTTTTGGCAGTGTGGTAGGTAATTACGCACATGCAGTCTTTCTATCCAAGAAAATTCTGGTACCCATTTAGAGCTTGGTGAACCTGTAAGGCGTCAGTCAGTATCAAAAGTGAGCTCTTGTCCATAATAGTCCAGTTCACTAACCACTGATTGTTGCCAGGAGGTTTTGAAACATTTCCTTGAATTATTTGTGCTTGAGGCTAATATAGTGTACTACTTAACAGTGTATTGTATATAAATGGCCAGCTGGTAGAATTTATATTCCTCACACTGAATTCTTATGCTATAAAATATATTAACTTCCTAACTTTATGGTATTTATCTCATTTCTGGGGTCTACCAGGGAGACTTATAGAACTGGAGATTAAAGGCCACCTGTTCAGTGTAGTCAACATAAGGTGTTCGAGTCATAATTTTTATTTCCTCCCCAATAGAAAAATTTTAGAAGCAGTGATCTCTGCAATATGTGCCATTTTGGCATGCAAGGTTTCTGTTTTTGAGATTGTGGTTCTGCCTTATGGGCCGTCTTTGGCTCGAAATCTTTAAATTATCTACTATTTATATGCCAATATTTTGTCTTTCTTTAGAAATCATCAACATGTGCCATACCGATTGGTGTAGGTGATCATGTCCTTCCACAATCTTCTATCTACAGTGCATCGTATCAATTCAGTTGTTGACAGTTTTCCATGCCATGACACCAAGTTATTCAGTATTTTCTCTCTTTGTCATCCGCGATCTCTCTTTCCTTTTATTTTGCCTGTTGTAACCAAGTATTCCAACTTTCCTCTTCTCATGATGTGCCTGAAAAATGTTGATTGCTTCTTTCTGATGTTTTTAGGATCTCTCTTTTTGTGTTGGCCTCTTTGAGAATTTCCTCAGTGATCTTTTTAGCTTTCCAGGAAACTTTCAACATTCTTCTGAGAAATCCCATCTCTGTGGACTCTAATCATCTTTTCATTTGTTTGTCTACTGTCCATGTCTTTAGCAATAAGACTATTTAATGCTTCCATTTTATCAATTTTAATTTTCATGTCAACTTGCTTGACTTGCTTAGTTACCATTCACATTTATGTGAGGTTATCATACACATTTATATGAGGTTATCATACATATTTATGTGAGGTTATCATTCACATTTATGTGAGGTCATAATTCACATTTATCTGAGGTTATCATTCATATTTATGTGAGGTTATCATTCACATTTATATGAGGTTATCATTCACATTTAGGTGAGGTTATCATTCACATTTATATGAAGTTATCATTCACATTTATATGAAGTTATCATTCAGATTTATGCACAAAATAGCTGTTGCTGTTTGTTATTGTTGTTAGGATCATCATCACTGCACACCAGATGAACCCATAGGTGCTCTGGTATCCTCCTCAAGAATCTGGAGAAAATCTGAGAAGAACACTCACCCACAAGCACAAACTCTGTAGCACGGCCTGGGATCCTCAATGGTGGGCTTTGATCCCAGGTCCTTCCTGTCCAGAGGCTGACATCATATCTCTAGACTACCCAGCCCTCTAAAGAGGAAGACCAAGGAATTCTTGGAGAAGTAGATAGAAGCAGAGATGAAGGGGATGGGGAAGATATGGAATGATCTTAAAAGAATGACAAGAAACAGAACGACTTGAAAAGTGTTGGTTGAAGACCTATGCTCCACAGGGAGCTAAAGAAAGGTAGAAGAAGAAGAAGAAGACCCAGTCCCCTAAATAACGCAAAATAATTTATAAATACTGGCTGCTACAGATAAGCTAATAATTCACATCGGTAGATAATGAGAGCTTTGATGATTCAAGAGATGTAAGTGAACAGACCACGTTAGATTGAATGTTCTATGAAACATCTTCATCACATTAAACATGATGTCACTATCCTTTTTTTTTCACCTAATGCCAACAATATCTAGTCATACAAATATCATCATCATCGAATGCTGTCTCCGCATTGAAGGTTGGCTACCATGGAACGCCAATCTGCTCTGTCTCTTGCTTCGATGGTGCAGGCTGTCTTGTCCATCTTTTGATGTTACTCATCCATGCTAGTTTTTGTCTGCCTCTGTTACCCTGTATTTTCTCTTCCAATATTACTTTTAGTAGGCTGTTGTGTCTTTTAACATGCCCAAAAATTGTGAAATATAATAATATGAAATGCTGCTATATGTGTTGTAATGAATATACATGTATATAAAATGCTGATATATGTAATGAACCTATTATAACACATGAAATGCTGCTACTGGTGATGAGACTAATGAATATTAATGTGTATGAAATGCTGCTTTATGTATTTAACCTAATGCAACATATGAAATGCTGCTGCTGGTGATGAAATTAATGAATATAAGTGTATATGAAATGCTGCTTTACGTATTGAACCTAATGTAACATATGAAATGCTGATACTGGTGATGAGATTAAAAATAAAATGTATATGAAATGCTGCTACAGGTTTTAAGATTAGTATAAATGTATATGAAATGCTGCTACAATATTGGACATAATTTAACATTTTGTGAAATGCTTTTACACACTTTGAGATTGACTTGATATTTAAACATTTTTTTTAATTGATATAAATCTATTTGAAATGCTTCTACACATATTAAACCTAAAATAACATTATATAAAATACTTCTATACATTGAACGTAATATAACATGTGAAGGTCTTCTACACATATTGGACCTAATAGATCTGTAACATGCAAAATGCTGCTTCACATATTGAGCCTATCATGTGAAATGAAGGTACACGTATTGAACCTAACATAACATGTGAAATAAAGGTACACATATTGAACATAATATAATATGTGAAATGCTGCTACACATATTGAAGCTAATAAACATATATAGCATGTGAAATGCTGCTACACATATTGAACTTAACATAACGTTTGAAATAAAGGTACACATATTGAGCCTAAATAACGTGAAATGTTGCTACACATATTGAACCTAATAAAACATGTGAAATGCTGCTACACATATTGAACCTAATAAAACATGTGAAATACTGCTACACATATTGAACCTAATAAAACATGTGAAATACTGCTACACATATTGACCCTAATAAAACATGTGAAATACTGCTACACATATTGAACCTAATAAAACATGTGAAATGCTGCTACACATATTGAACCTAATAAAACATGTGAAATGCTGCTACACATATTGAACCTAATAAAACATGTGAAATGCTGCTACACATATTGAACCTAATAAAACATGTGAAATACTGCTACACATATTGAACCTAATAAAACATGTGAAATACTGCTACACATATTGAACCTAATAAAATATGTGAAATACAGCTACACATATTGAACCTAATAAAACATGTGAAATACTGCTACACATATTGAACCTAATAAAACATGTGAAATACTGCTACAAGTATTGAAACTAAGTAAACTGTTAAGATCATTTTACTGAAGGAATTCATATTATTAAAATAATTAAATATTATTAGAAATAACATTATTAAGTTGTATTGTTATATAGCATCACATTTATTTGTTGATTTTAATGCTCATATTAAGACAACAAATATTTCCTTTACATTAGCAGCAAAAATAATTGTACTTTGGAAACCATTTCAAATAAGGTTATGGTTGCATTTTTAAATTGCATTTTGGGGGTTTCACTATGTTAGAAATTATTTCTTTAACTTTCACTTTATATTTGTGTCCTTGGTACGGAATTGTAAATATATTCATGCAGTACATTTTGCCTGTTAGAATTAAATTTTTTTGAGTTCGTGAATTAATTCCCCTGCATGACAAACTACGATTCAAGATGGAGGTTTGTTTTTCTCCCTCTTGGTACAGAGCCTTAGATCAGAGGTCTAACAAGCCTCTATCGTAAAAAAAAAAAACGCCTTTGTTAATGAAACGTGGACGTAATCATCAAGAAAAGACGTTGGACATGTGATGATAAGAAATAATAACAAAGCAAGTCTTCATGATTATGAAAAGCCCCGGTATCACTGCAAACGGATTAAAATCCATAATTGCTCAATCGCCCGTGACAGTGGAATCGTCCGAATTACTAACTCATCTCCCAAACAAAGAAACGTAGCTCTAGCCCCTATAACAACCGTCTCAGCACACGTCAAAAGACATAAAGGCGATGCCGCACAGAAAGTGAACACAGCCTTCTGTTCTCCGTCATACGATACCATCATTCATAGTATACAATCGGAATATCGAAACACGATCAAAACGGATGAAAAGCACAGCTCACGGTGTGCACAGAGCATTTAACTCAGTAGCTCCTGCAATAAGCCGGACTTGGAATATGAGGAAACTGCAACAAGGAACACTTTTCAGACATAACCTTTAACAGTTCCTGTCGCCTATCCACCATATTGACCGTCTGTGTTCATGTTTTGCAGACTACAAGAATACAGATGCCACTTCTTTCTTTCTTTCTTTCTTTCTTTCTTTCTTTCTTTCTTTCTTTCTTTCTTTCTTTCTTTCGTTCTTTCTTTCTTTCTTTCTTTCTTTCTTTATTTCCTTCTTTCTTTCTTCACTTCCTCTTGTACCCGTTCGGTTGTCGAGGGAGATGCAAAGTTCTGGTTCTCGCTGTTTCATCGGCTTCAATCATTCAGTTTATTTGTTGTTTCTGTATGTACCTTAAAATTGACTCAATGTCTACTCTTTCTCTTATAATATCATTTCTGATTCTGTCTTCTGATTGCTCCAAGTGATGCCAATATTATTATAAATAATATGTTCTTTGTTCTTAGGTAGATGCTTTTTCTTTTACAGATGTGGTTTATTCTTATTTTGGCTGCCACCACCTGTACAATTTTAACTGTTAAAACTTCTGGTATTGAGCCTTCATCAGCGACAATGTAGCCCAGATATTTAAATTGCCTGACTGATTCACGTTCCGTCCCTACATTTACAAATTATCCTTTGTTTGTTTGCTTTCGCCAGCTTTATATCTCTATCAAAGTGCCGACGGGCTTTAGTTTAACTTGCATATCACTTTTTCCTAGTTTTCACACCGACATTCGTGTGCTCAGGTATCCCTCTTCACACAGACAAATATTCTCCTACTTCAGAAGTAGGCAAACTCTAATTTTATCGTCGAGAGTTTTAACTTTTCGGTTAATTTTTTTTTCTATTTATTTTGCACAGGCAGCGGCCATTTTGGGATAACTATTTTCGATTTTCAATCGACACGGGTTCTTTAACGTGCTCAGTAATCACACGGGACCTCCAATTTTTCGCCTTTGTCAGAGAGGGCTAGACATTGAATCTCGATACCCAGAGACCAGGGGAGGATAAAGCAACGAATCACGGATTCCATTTTTTGTGTGTTAATTTCCACGGCCTGTGGTGGGGATCGAACCTTAGATCTTATTTTAAAAAAAGTAAAAAGTGCACATGTCACGCCAAGTGGCGTATAGGGAATATGGTGTTAGTGACCATTTTTACAGACGTTCGGCATATGATTTTTGGGGTGATGTGGTCGGTATTACGCCCGTGCCGCTTTACTTTCCCAGGGAAAAAATCCGGTACCCATAAAAGGCTGGGTGAACCTGAAGCCGTCGGTTGGGATCGAACCCTACCTCTTGTCTTTTGTGGTCCAATTCACTAACCACTGTCGAGGCTCCTCTGAGATCTTCTGGTTATGGTTAATTGATGGCCTCGGTATCACTGCAAATGTGCGAAAATCTATAACTGCTCAATCGCCCGTGCCAGTTGAATCATCCGAATTAACATCTCATCGAATATCCAAACAAAGAAAGGCTGTTGCAGTCCCCATCGTAGCAAACACAGCACGCGTCAAAGGACATAAGACGTATTATTGCACCGATAGTGAACGCATCTGAACTGTCCTTCGGCATACGATATCATCATTCATCGTAAGCAATCGGAATATAAAAAAACAAAAACACCATCAGGATGAAAAAAACACTGCTCACGGTGTGCACAGAGCACTACTCAGTAACTCAGGTAGTAAGCTTGACTTGGAATATGTGGAAACTGCAACATAGAACACTTTTCAGTTATAGCTTGAACAGTTCTCTGTCGCCTATCCGCCATATTGACCAGAAGTTCAAGATCTTCTTGTCCTAAGGCAATTTTAATATATCAAAATCAATAAATATCAATAAGAAGATGAAATAAGACATTAGTAAACATAATTAAAAAAAATAAATAAATAAAGAGCCCCACGCAATATGGCGTATAGGGAATATGGTGTTAGTGATCATAAATTTTACAGACCTTCGGCACATGATTTTCGGGGTAATATGGTCGGTATTACGCCCGTGCCGCTTTACATTCCCAGAAAAAAAAATCAGGTACCCATTTAAGGCTGGGTGAACCTGGAAGCCGTTGGTTGGGATCGAAATCTACCCCTTGACCTTTGTAGCCCAGTTCACTAACCACTGAGCTTTCGCGGCTTCCATTAATAAACATAGCTATGAAATATCAAGTTATATATCATATTTTAATCTCAAAGGGAAATTTTAGTTATTATCTTTGACGTCTGGTAGCATTTGTAAACGCAAATGGCGTGAGCCTTGGTCATTCTATTTATTCTTATAATTGATATCTTATGGAAGTGATTTGAATTTGTGACACCCAACACACAAATGACAATTTCTAGCTAAAGTCTATATTTATGTGTTAATAATATTTTCGTAGTTGATACTTGTAATGCAAAGAGCAAAGATTGGCAAATGTGAGTCTCCGATATACAATATTCAGTGTGGTTATGGTTATAGAAGCCCCAAGTATCACTGCAAACGAATTAAAATCGATAATTACTCAACCGTGTGTGCCAGTGGAATCATCCGAATTAATATCTCATCTCCCAAACAAAGAAAGATAGCTCCAGTGGCACCATAGTAGTCTTAGCACACGCCAAAATACATAAGGCAAAACCGCACAGAAAGTGAACACATCCATCTGTTCTCTGTCATACGACATCATCATTTATTGTAAGCAATCGAAATATCGTAACACGATCAAAACGGATGAAACGCACAGCCCACGGTGTGTATAGAACACAACTCAGTAGCTCCTGCATCATGTCGGACTTGGAATATAAAGAAACTGCAATAAGGAACACTTTTCAGACACGTCCTTTACCAGTTCCTGCCGCCTATTCGCCATATTGACCGGTATTCCAATGATGACGTATTCTGAAATATACACAGAACACACTTTTGCGCACACTGTAGAGGATTTCAGATTTAACCACCAAAATAAACCAAAAATTAAGAAAGAGCCTCTTCTAATCATCTTGAATGTAAAATAGAAGAAGCGTACATGTTTTATTCTTTGTTTATGATCATAGTTTTACTCTTTTTGATATTCATATCTAGTCCATATTTTTTGCTTGTCATGTTTATTACATTAAGTAATTGTTGTAGATCTTTAGGATTTTCTGCTAGTAGTACAGTATATCCGGTGTGTTACCGGGGCCTCATTATGAGGGAAGTAAAGAATAGTGACACTGTGACCTTCCAGGCATGTCGTATGAGGCGACTAAGGAGGTTGATCGATGGCTTGACAAGCTGTCATTGTAAAAAGTATTGTTATGGAAACAGAGCCATAGATTTTAGAAGCAGTGATCTCTGCAATATGTGCCACTTTGGCACGCAAAGTTTATGTTTTTGAGATTGTGGCTCTGCCCTATGTGCCGTCTTCGGCTCGAAAGGACAATAGTACAGTATCATCAGCATATCTTAGGTTATTGATTAACTTTCCATTAATGTTTATACCTGGCATCTCTATGATGTTTTTAAAGATTTGCTCAGTGTATAGATTGAATAAGCTTGGTGATAGGATGCATCCATGTCTTACTCCTCTTTTTATATCAATGGGTGGGACGAGTAACATTAAAAGATGGACAAGTCAACCTATGACAATCTGCGCCATCAAAACAAGAAACAGCGTGGAATGTGGCCCCCTGGTAGCCAACCTTCGATGCGGAGACGGCACTCAATGATGATAATGATATGTTTTACCTTCCTTGAAAGACAAAAATAAGAAATCACCTAAATTATCAACGCAAAAAAGAAGTAGAAATGTGTTAGCGAATGCACGAATATTGTCTGGTATGAAAGAAGAAGAGGGTACATGTGAAGAACTTTACGATGTCAGTAGATAATTAGAGAAAAAGAACGAAAGCATGAGAGGCGTAATAGCAGAGTGTAAGGTAACCTTAAGCACAATATGCTGAAAGTGACTACAAACCTTCGAATCTGGAAATGGTGCACTTATGCTGTTCTCTAAGCCAAATTGATTTTATGTAAATGTCTCTCTCTCTCTCTCTCTCTCTCTCTCTCTCTCTCCCTATACATATATGTATATATATAATCAACTTTTGTGAAAAATTGATTTGTTATTTCTATTTTATGATGTAGAATTAGTTATTGAACTAAGGCACTGGGTATTAAAATACTGGACACTAAGACATTGAGCACTAAGACACTGGGTATTAAAATACTGGACACTAAGACTTTGAGCACTAAGACACTGGGTATTAAAATACTGTACACTAAGGCATTGAGCACTAAGACACTGGGTATTAAAATACTGGACACTAAGACATTGAGCACTAAAACACTGGGTATTAAAATACTGGACACTAAGACTTTGAGCACTAAGACACTGGGTATTAAAATACTGTACACTAAGGCATTGAGCACTAAGACACTGGGTATTAAAATACTGGACACTAAGGCACTGGATATTAAAATACTGGACACTGAGACACTGGATGTTAAAATACTGGACACTAAGACATTGAGCACTAAGACACTGGGTATTAAAATACTGGACACTAAGGCACTGGATATTAAAATACTGGACACTAAGGCACTGGATATTAAATAATGGACACTAAGACACTGGATATTAAAATACTGGACACTAAGATACTGGATATTAAAATACTGGACACTAAGACATTGAGCACTAAGACACTGGGTTTTAAAATACTGGACACTAAGACACTGGATATTAAAATACTGGACACTAAGACACTGGATATTAAAATACTGGACACTAAGGCACTGGATATTAAAATACTGGACACTAAGGCACTGGATATTAAAATACTGGACACTAAGACACTGGATATTAAAATACTGGACACTAAGGCACTGGATATTAAAATACTGGACACTAAGACATTGAGCACTAAGACACTGGGTATTAAAATACTGGACACTAAGACACTGGGTATTAAAATACTGGACACTAAGACATTGAGCACTTAGACACTGGGTATTAAAATACTGGACACTAAGATATTGAGCACTAAGACACTGGTATTAAAGTACTGGACACTAAGACATTGAGCACTAAGACACTGGGTATTAAAATACTGTACACTAAGACACTCAGTATTAAAATATTTGACACTAAGTCATTGAGCACTAAGACACTGGGTATTAAAATACTGGCCACTAAGACACTGGGTATTAAAATACTGGACACTAAGACACTGGGTATTAAAATATTGGACACTAAGACACTGGATATTAAAATATTAAAATACTGGACACTAAGACATTGAGCACTAAGACATTGAGCACTAAGACATTGGGTATTAAAATACTGGACACTAAGACACTGGATATTAAAACACTGGGCACTAAGACACTGGATATTAAAATACTTTACACTAAGACACTGGATATTAAAATACTGGACACTAAGATACTGGATATTAAAACACTTGACACTAAGACACTGGATATTAAAATACTGGACATTAAGACACTGTCATATTAAGACACTGTCACCTGCCACTGTCACCTGCCGCTGTCACCTGCTGCTGTCACCTGCCACTGTCACCTGCCTCTGTCACCTGCCACTGTCACTGTCACCTGTCATTGTCACCAGCCTCTGTCACCTGCCACTGTCACCTGCCACTGTCACCTGCCACTGTCACCTGCCTCTGTTACCTGCCACTGTCACCTGCCACTGTCACCTGCCACTGTCACCTGCCACTGTCACCTGCCTGCCTCTGTCACCTGCCACTGTCACCTGCCACTATCACTGTCACCTGTCATTGTCACCTGCCACTGTCACCTGCCACTGTCACCTGCCGCTGTCACCTGTCACTGTCACCTGCCACTGTCACCTGCCGCTGTCACCTGCCACTGTCACCTGCTTCTGTCACTTGCCACTGTCACCTACCTCTGTCACCTGCCACTGTCACTTGCCACTGTCACTTGCCATTGTCACCTGATACTATCACCTGCCACTGTCACCTGGCACTGTCACATGCCACCGTCACCCCTGCCATTGTCACCTGCCACTGGCACCTGCCATTGTCACCTATCACTCTCACCTGTTATCTGCCTCTGTCACCTGCCACTGTCACCTGCCATTGTCACCTATCACTCTCACCTGTTATCTGCCACTGGCGCCTGCCATTGTCACCTATCACTCTCACCTGTTATCTGCCTCTGTCACCTGCCACTGTCACCTGCCACTGTCACATGCCACCGTCACCTGCTATTATCACCTGCCACTGGCACCTGCCATTGTCACCTATCACTCTCACCTGTTATCTGTCTCTGTCACCTGCCACTGTCACCTGCCACTGTCACATGCCACCGTCACCTGCTATTATCACCTACCACTGGTACCTGCCATTGTCACCTATCACTCTCACCTGTTATCTGCCACTGTCACCTGCCACTGTCACATGCCACCGTCACCTGCTATTATCACCTGCCACTGGCACCTGCCATTGTCACCTATCACTCTCACCTGTTATCTGCCACTGTCACCTGCCATTGTCACATGCCACACATGTCGTTAGAGACGGCTAAGGAGGTTTTGTGGACAAGGTCTTTGCCGGGGTGCTACAGAGTTCGTGCATCTGAGCTTAAACCATCTTCAGTGCTTTCGCTAGTGTGTGGCGGGCGTGCTTCATCCTGGGGAATGTGCTGAGGAGGGGATCTGAGAACTATGAAGTTGTCCTTTGTGCAATAAAGATTATCTTTATATTCAATTAAATCTTTTTCTTAGTTGTCTTTTTAGAAGACTTTTCGCAAGAAAATCTGGCATCGTCCTTTATGGACATTCTCCAACGTAAAACTGTAAAACTGACATTGCTAGCTGTAAGTTAAAGCTTTACTATTTTTTCTCCAAGCACTTTAGTCTCCAGTCATCAGCTTTTACTGCATGTTTACTTTATTTACATGCCAGCCCATACATTTATGTTCGTTCTTTTGTATACAAGAGAACAAACTGGCATATTTGAGTACGAGTGTGATTATACTCTTCCGCATTGATAAATTATTTTTTTCGCTTGATTTTTTTTTGGTCTTCCTATTATAATCCAGCAATAAAGTGCATAGCAATAAATATGTTGATGTTAATCTTCAAGTGTTCTGCTTGTATGTATATTTTTTTTTTCCTTTGAAGGAATGTTGAAGTTAATCCCTCTTCATTCCTATCATAATGGTTGTATCCATATAGTTATAGTTGGTTATTATATAAGCGATAAGCTGATCGTCGTAATGTGCACAACTTTAAAGCTATTTCATCATCTCTACCACAGAAGGGAGCCGCAATAGCTCAGTGGTTAGTGAACTAGACTACAAAGGACAAGAGGTCGGGTTCGATCCTGACCGACGGCTTCCGGGTTCACCCAGCCTTAAGTTGGTACCATATTTTTTCTGGGAAAGTAAATCTGCACGGGCGTAATACCGACCACATTACCCCAAAAAATCATGTGCTGAAGGTCTGTAAAAATGGTCACTAACACCATATTCCCTAAACGCCACTTGACGTGACGGGGGCTCTTTACTTTACTTTTTTTACTTACCACAGATGGATGGACGGGCTGGAGAGTTACTGCCCATGACACGAATTATGTACACTTGTAATAATATAAATACAGGGTGTTTTTAAAGTCGCAGTGCAGTGAATTTCTACTCTCGGAAGAAAAACGTCACCAGAAATGCGGTTAACTAATGCGTCACACAAATTGTAAAATAAATGGTATTAATCAAATATACTTGACTGCTATCGGCGAGCTTATAATGGGTAATGTTGGTATTAACACAATAAAGTTGTGCCTAAAGCATATGTTGAAAATGTCCACCACGGGCCTCAAGACATGTCGTGATTCGTCTTTCCATATTTGCGAAAACCTTCAGAATAATGTCTGGTGATATTTGTTTAATCTTGTCTACTATTTCAGTCTTTAGGTCATTAATTGTCTGCGGATTATTTTCATAAACTTTCCCCTTCAATGCCCCTTCCCCCCCTCCCCCACAGATAATAATCTGGGGGTCTTAGATCTGGTGAACGAGCAGGCCAGATTCCACGTGAAATAATGCGATTTGCAAATATGCTTTCTAAATAATTGAGTGTTGTTGTGGCTGTGTGTGCTGTTGCCCCATCCTGCTGAAACCACGATTCCATAATTTCCCGTTCTGTAAGGTGTGCTATGAACGGTTCCAGAATTAAAGTACGGTAACGTTCTGCATTTATTGTTTCATTAAAAAATATAGGTCCTAATATCCGCATACGACTTATAGCGCACCACACTCCGACTTTTTGATCGTAAAGCGGCACTTGATGAAATTCATGGGGGTTTTCACTGCTCCACAGCCGATTGTTCTGACTGTTCACATAACCGGATAAATGAAACCAGGCCTCATCAGTGAAAAAAGTGACGTCAAGGATGGCAGCGCCATGTTCATAAATAAAATTCTGAAACCACATGCAGTAGTTTAAACGGGATTCATAATCTCTTTCTGGAGTTGAGACACTTCAGTTAATTTGTATGGACGATAGTGTAGTTCACTTCTTAAAACCTTGTGAACAGAACTCTTAGATATTTGCACCTGTTGAGACAAGTGGTTTAAAGATGCATTTGGACTCATTGTAATTCTGTCGTGGAGTTCCATAATTTGGTCTTGTGAAATTGAAGGTCTTCCAGATCGGTATGCATCTACCACACTACCGGTTTCACGAAACTTTTTGATCAATTTTGTAACAGAATTTCGGTGAGGGACTTGTGAGTCTGGAAATTTCCTCACGAATTGTCTAATGACCTCATCCGTATATTTACCGCCATTACGAAAGACATGCTCAACCAGAAATACCCTGTTTTCAATCGTCAACGCCATTTCCTTCAAGCAATGAGACAGTGAAAGTAGCGTAGTGCCCGTCCTTTACGTAAATAAAACCTTAAAGGAAGCAGCGGTTTGTTCATAAATTTGGTTTACAGAATTGTGGTACGTAGATGATGATTACGTCATTTACTGAATGTTAGAAATATTCACTGCACTGCGACTTTACGAACACCCTGTACAAGATACTGATATCTGTGAAGATCAGCGGTTTTTAATATTCTCTTTACCACGGACCGCATTATGTATCTTTTGTTACCGGTGCAACTTTCCCAAATTTGAGGAAGATTCTGTACAATCCATTTTTGACAAAAGAAACAAGAAAAGGAGTTTTTAAATGTTATGTGGAATCAGTCTTAACATATGGATGTGAATCGTGGACAGTAGGACAACAGAAAAGAAAATTACTGGAGGCTGTAGAAATGTGGTTTTACAGAAGAATATTGAGAGTACCATGGACAGCTAAGAAGAATAATGAAAACGTTCTGAAAGAGGCCAAAGATAAAGAAGAGAGCTAATTTCTAAAATTAGGAAGAAACAATCATAATTTTTTGACCATGTAATGAGAAGAGAACAACTGGGATATATTGTGACGACGGGAATAAATTGAGGGACGAAGTGAAAGAGGTAAGCAAAGAGAAAAGATACCAGACAAATTAATAGAATGGCTTGGCAGAAGGTCAACAACAGAAATGATAAACAACTGTCGAGATCGAAAGTTGTGGAGAGACATGATCACCTACGCCAGCAAGCACGGTACTTGATGATACTAATGTAGTTACTATGATGTCATTTCACATCTCATACTTGTACTTCACCTTTTTTTTTATCATCATGTTGTTTCAGCACAAGCAAACAGAGGGAGCCGCGATAGCTCAGTGGTTAGTGAACTGGACTACAAAGGACAAGAGGTCGGGTTCGATCCTGATTGACGGCTTCCGGGTTCACCCAGCCTTAAATGGGTACCGGATTTTTTTTTTCTGGGAAAGTAAAGCGGCACGGGAGTAATATCGATCACATTACCCCAAAAATCATGTGCTAAAGATATTTTTTTTAAAATATGGTCACTAACACTATATTCCCTATACGCCACATGGCGTGACGGGGCGCTTTTCCTTTTTTTTACAAGCAAACATTAACCGAATCTGTAGATATTTGAACAAGTCAATAACATAACGCATCGAACAATGTAAACAAATATAACAATTTCATAAAAGTTCGAGGAAATTTGAAATCATGAATTCAGAATTTGTAAACATTAATTCATTGATTGCAAACTCCACATACAAGATGGCTTTCGTGGCTCGTTATATTACTCTCTATGTTGTTTTAATTCTGCACGTTGTCATAGGTTTACTTATCCAACTTGTGATGTTATCAGTCCACTTTAGCCTTAGTCTCCAACTAACTCATCTACTTTGTACCTTCCGTTCCAAGACGACTTTTAGTAGGGTTTTGTGTATAATTGTAATCTTCTGCTTCTTCTACCTTTTTAGCTCCCAGTGGAGCATAGGTCTTCAACAAACACTTTCCAAGTCGTTCTGTTTTTTGCCATTCTTTTAAGATCATTCCATGTCTTCCCCATCATCTTCATCTCTGCTTCTGTCTGTCTTCTCCAAGAATTCCTTGGTCTTCCTCTTTGTCTTTTCCCCTGGGGATTTCAAAAAAGAGCTTGTTGTGTAATACTCTCAGTTGGCTTCCGTAGTGTGTGTCCTATCCAGCGCCATCGTCTTCACTGTATCTCTTTATCCACTGGTGTTTGACTGATACATTTCCATAATTCTATGTTAGTGATTTTGTCCTGCCATTTCCATCCATAATTGTAATCAGTCAACATACAATCGACCACAAGACAGAGACACGTTCATTGAGCATTGTTGGTACGTCCAAACAGAATACAAAACAGAAATACTGCATTACGTATTTTTCTCGAGTTTGTTTTGATTTATTGTATTTACAATCCCTGTACCTTTGTGTCACGCGTCACATTTAATCAACTCTAGTATAAACTTACATACAGGAAATGGAAACAACCTTGTTACGCAAGGTTAAGTCCTGAAAAGGAAAGCAACAAATCATAGCACGCGTGAAGAAAGTGTTTCAAGAAATATAGCAAGCTCAACATTGCATTTATGATTTACTCATTAACTCTTCTGCTTTGGAGATTTTTGTACAGCTTCCGGTTACAGTTATAAGCACGATAATAAATCTTTTAAGAGATAACGGAATTAACAATATACTAATTGTAGGAAGAACCCACAGCAATGCAGAGGTTAGTTTACTCACGTTTGATGACTGGTGGTCCTGGTTCAATTCTCAAATTATTTTTTTTCTTTTATCTGGACAGCTTTGGAGTTCACTCACAGTCTGAAAATGTGTACCATATATTCTAATGCCAAATTAAAAATAAACAGAGAAAAAGGTGGTATGGTAACAGCTTTACGTAGGTGAGAAACAAAACAAAAGTCGAACGACGTTTCGGCCATGTAGGCCTTCAGCTGGAACAATAAACAACAACACACATATATATTTAAGGATATGCATAGAAATCTAACAACATGGCGATAATATGCTAGATACTTAAGAAAGGAGAAAGAAAAAGTCACTACCCTGCGGTCCAGAACTTGGTCAGCCAGTGACTGAACTAGAATTGGTAGGCGGGCTGACCTTGTGCTTTTGTTTACTGTTCCATTTGAAGGTCTACTTGGTCGAAACATCGTTCAACTTTTGTTTACTGTTCCAGTTGAAGGTCTACTTGGCCGAAACATCGTTCAACTTTTGTTTACTGTTCCAGTTGAAGGTCTACTTGGTCGAAACATCGTTCAACTTTTGTTTACTGTTCCAGTTGAAGGTCTACTTGGCCGAAACATCGTTCAACTTTTGTTTACTGTTCCAGTTGAAGGTCTACTTGGCCGAAACATCGTTCAACTTTTGTTTACTGTTCCAGTTGAAGGTCTACTTGGTCGAAACATCGTTCAACTTTTGTTTACTGTTCCAGTTGAAGGTCTACATGGCCGAAACATCGTTCAACTTTTGTTTACTGTTCCAGTTGAAGGTCTACTTGGCCGAAACATCGTTCAACTTTTGTTTTCTTTTTCATCTACGTAAAGCTGTTACCATACCAATTTTTTCTCTATTAAAAAAATGGTTATATTATCATCAACTTTACAGCAGCTTCGCATCTCTATGCATCTTAATACATATTGATGCCTTTACTCCTTTACAAAATATTCTCTCTGGAAAAATAAAGCGGCCTGGCGTGGCATCTCCCACGTAATTTATTAATGTGTCAATGGTCATTAAACAAATATGGGCCATACAGAAATGTTCTCTTTGCTCCACAATTCATGAATGGCCCCTTTAACTTTAATTTTTACTTAATTTCTTATATGAAGATTACTTAACTTTGTCACCATGTATGTCCATTAATTTATCTTTTCTTATCGTGAGCCATGAAGAGGGCGTTTCTAATGTGTCACAGTTTAAAGTTAACATGGGACATTGGTTTCTTTCGGTTAGAAGGCACAAAAATGAGGCCAACAGTCGGCATGAGAATTAAAGTGAGCTAGTTCGTCTGTGCACCGGGGCCTCATTATGAGGAAAGTAAAGAATAGTGACACTGTGACCTTCCAGGCATGTCGTAAGAGGCGACTAAGGAGGTTGATCGATGGTTTGACAAGCTTTCATTGTAAAAAGTATTGTTATGGAAACAGCCATAGATTTTAGAAGCTGTGATCTCTGCAGTATGTGCCATTTTGGCACGCAAGCATTCTGTTTTTGAGATTGTGGTTCTGCCCTATGTGCCGTCTTCGGCTCGAAAGGACAATAGATAATTCGTCTGTGCAAGAATTAAAATGAACCCGGTCGTATGTGCAATAATTAAAATGAGCTCGATTGTCTGTGCAAGGATTAAAATGAGCTCGATCGTCTGTTCAAGAATTAAAATAAGCCCAATCGTTTGTGCAAGAATTAAAAAGAGCCAAATCGTTTGTGCAAGAATTAAAAAGAGCCCAATCGTTTGTGCAAGAATTAAAAAGAGCCCAATCGTTTGTGCAAGAATTAAAAACAGCCCAATCGTTTGTGCAAGAATTAAAAAGAGCCCAATCGTTTGTACAAGAATTAAAAAGAGCCCAATCGTTTGTGCAAGAATTAAAAAGAGCCCAATCGTTTGTGCAAGAATTAAAAAGAGCCCAATCGTTTGTGCAAGAATTAAAAACAGCCCAATCGTTTGTGCAAGAATTAAAAAGAGCCCAATCGTTTGTGCAAGAATTAAAAAGAGCCCAATCGTTTGTGCAAGAATTAAAAAGAGCCCAATCGTTTGTGCAAGAATTAAAAAGAGCCCAATCGTTTGTGCAAGAATTAAAAACAGCCCAATCGTTTGTGCAAGAATTAAAAAGAGCCCAATCGTTTGTGCAAGAATTAAAAAGAGCCCAACAGAGAGAATGGGTTCAGATATACAATGGTGTTATTTAAAAACAAAGAACAAAAGCTTTCATTTTTCGTTTCTGGGATCAGCTTGTGGGTAGGAAAGGCTTGTTTAGTAAAACTATTTTATTTCTTTGTCCGATAAGAATATTTTCCTTGTTTGTCTGTTAAAGCTATTTTCTTTGTGTGGTAAGGCTATTTTCCATGTTTTGTCTGGTAAGACTATTTTTTTGTGTAAGTAAGTAAAGTACCCCCGTCACGCCAAGTGGCGTATAGGGAAATATGGTGTTAGTGACCCTATATTTTACAGACCTTCAGCACATGATTTTTGGGGTAATGTGGTCGGTATTACGCCCGTGCTGCTTTTACTTTCCCAGAAAAAATCCGGTACCCATTTAAGGCTGGGTGAACCCGGAGCCGTCGGTTGGGATCGAACCCTACCCCTTGTCCGTAGTAGTCCAGTTCACTAACCACTGAGCTATCGCGGCTCCTACTAATTTTTAGGGAATTAGTAAAACCCAGGTGTCCTCGCCAGGGTACGAACCCGGCTGTTGCCGTGGTAAGCCAACCGTATTTTTTTTTTTTGTGTGTGCTAAGACTATTTTTCTTCTTTGTCCGATAAGACTATTTTCTCTGTCCGGTAAGCCTATTTTCTTTGTATTGTAAGACTATTTTTCATGTTTGTCCGGTAACACTATTATTTTGTGTGGTAGGACTACTTTCCTTGTTCCTGTGCTAAGACTATTTTCCTTGTAAAACTATTATCCCTCTCTCTGGGACTCTTAGGCTATTTTCTTTTTCTGGTAAGAATATTTTTTTTGGTGTATTCAGACTATTTTTCTTGTTATGATTCATAACATTGAAATAAGCTCAGGAGCGACTAACGTAGCGAAAATAGTTTAAGAATAACTGCGAACAAGCTTGCCATTAAAGCGCGGTGGGGGAGCAAAGTAAACAACCCCAGGTATGCAGATCACATTGCATTAATAAAAAAAAAAACCAGCAAGATCTACACAGTCTAATAGACGAAATTTTGATAAAAGTGAACAAAAAGGCCTGACCATCAACATAAAACGACGGAGACTATGATAACAACAAAGAAAACAAACACACAGGAATGTAAAGTAGAACTAAATCGAACAAATTGTGAAACAAGTGCATAGATTCAAATACTTGGAATAAATAACATCAGATGACAGATGCACTGCAGATTAAAGTTGAATATTGATAAGTTAAAAAAAAAACCCGTCACACCAAGTGACGTATAGGGAATATGGTTATGGTTATGGCAGGTTCCGGTATAACTGCAAAAACATTAAAATCCATAATTGCTCAACCGCCCGTGCCAGTGGTATCATACGAATTACTATTTCCATCTCCCAAACAAAGAAAGGTAGCTCTAGTCCCCATCATAGCAGTCTCAGCACACGCCAAAATACATAAGGCGAAATCGCACAGAAAGTGAACACAACCATCTGTTCTCCATCATACGATATCATCATTTATCGTAAACAATTGGAATATCGAAACACGACTAAAACAGATGAAACTCACAGCTCACGGTGTGCACAAAGTACTTAACTCAGTAGCTCCTGCAAAAAGCCGGAGGAAATATGGTGTTAGTGACCATCATTTTTACAGACATGATTTGTGGGGTAATGTGGTATTGCCCCGTGCCGTATTACTTTCCATGAAAAAAAATCTGGTACGGTATGTATGTGAATCATGGACAATAAGACAATAGACAAGAAAATCATTGGAGTCTGTAGAAAAGTGGTTTTACAGAAGAATGTTGAGAATACCATGGAAAGCTAAGAATAGTAATGAAAACTTTCTGAAAGAGGCCAAAGCAAAAAGAGAACTAATTTCCAATATTAGGAAGAAACAATCATCATTTTTTGGCCATGCAATGAGAAGAGAACAACTGGAATATATTGTAACAACTGGGAAAATTGAGGGACGAAGAGATAGAGGGAAGCAAAAAAAAAAAAATACCAGACAGCTTAAGAGAATGGCTTGGCAGAAGGTGAACAACAGAAATAATAAATAACTGTCGAGATCGAAAATTGTGGAGAGACATGATCACCTAGCAGGCCCGGTAATTATTTTTTAAAGCTGGGTGAACCCAGAAGCCGTCGATCTACCTCTTGTCATTTGCAGTCCAGTTCACTAACCATTGACTAAGTGCGGCGGAATAGGATAAGCAAAGACATAGTTCATTGAAATGAGAAACATCCTATGTAATCATTTTTTTGTCAAATAATGTTACAGAATGTGTCCTAATGTACTACGTAGAACATGTTCTACTCTATGAAGTGAGCCATTGACGATAGGCAAGACAACTCCAGGAATATCATCAAAATCATATGGAAGAGACAATCTACATTTATTGTGCACGTGATGCGAAATTAAAGCATTGAGAATACTATAACAAGAATGTATGAAATGAAGAGCAGAGGAAAAGCAAAAGAAAAAAAATATTGAACAGTTTAATCAAATGGCATAATAAAAGATCGCCGACCAAAATTATGACATGCATGAAGGACGACCGAGAGATGTGGAGAGAGATGATCGCCTACCCAACCTACACAACACTTAGTAATGATAACGTTGATGAAGCACCTGTGTCGAGTGGAATCAACCGGACATTGACATTTATATCACCTTTTGGCTGCCCACCCAATATTTACACGCATGCCTACATGTCTTGTTGGTTTACTTAAAACTAGAATGACCTCTCGTGAACATAAGTGCGGAGTTGTCACAGGTTACCAACCAAACTCCGTCACGATCTTACGCATATGACTTAACATACTTTTTCTTGGTAATGTTATAATTTATGAGGGAAGATAAGCAAGACAGATTCCGCCAATTCTCGGTGCCGGATCTAGCGTTCCTGAAACATTTTTTGCTGCCTTTGGTCGACATTCCAGCAATTCTTTTCCAAAGAGTCAGCTCGTCTTTAAACTCGATCACTTCAGAACAGAGTGTTGAGTGTGCCCCGAACATACAATGCTTAAAATCGTTATGTTTACTTTTCAGAAAATGTATCGTTAATACAGGTCATTCGCTCCATCATATGTCAAAGGGCAACACGGAATGTTGAAAGTTATTTACATGTCTCGTTTTGTCATGTTAACTCTACCTACTTTTTATTTATATACTCGATTTTTTTTATGAAGAAGGAAAAGAAAAGAAAAACGAAAGAAAGAAAGAATTTACCATAGAAAGATTCTCTTTATCTCATACTAAATACTTAGAGCTTATTAAAAATAAAAAGCTTAAAATATAACCGGGCATCTAAAGGGTTCCTATGAAGACATCTTAACCATCGTCAAGGAGCACACACTGAGGTAGTATGTTTGTACATCTTCTTCTTATACTTCTTCCTCTTCTGCGATCATGGCTCATTCAGAGTAGGATTCCTGACTTTCTTATGAAGGCAGCTGTCTAGGTGATTCAGTTGCCCCGCATTGTTTCTCTTCCAGGGAGGTGGGTGGGCCACATTGTCCTTCTCAGGTCTGTGTACTGGGGGCAATCCTGTAGAACATGTTTTGTTATCATGTTGCCCAGTGTACAGTGGCATTGGCCGGTAGTACCTATTTTGAGTTTGTTGGACATGTGGTTTCTCTGTACATCCTGTTAGACCTTTCAAACAACTTGTTTTTCCAAACGAATAGTGGATCCATGGAGAAAACGCTGACGTGACGTGGTACACTGTAGAAAAGTTGGAAGAGAAAATCAACAAAATGGATATGCACTGGCCTCTTCATCTCACAGCAACGGTCGCAGATTTGGTTATGGAAGGCCCCGGTATCATAAACGAATTAAAATCCATAATTGCTCAACCGCCCGTGCCAGCGTAATCATCCGAATTAATATATCATCTCCCAAACAAAGAAAGATAACTGTAGTCATCATCAGAGCAGTCTCAGCACACGCCAAAAGACATAAGGCGAAACCGCGCAGAAAGTGAACACAGCCAACTGTTCCCTGTCATAAGATATCATCATTCATCGTAAACAATTGGAATATCGAAACATTATCAAAACGGATGAGACACACCGCTCACGGTGTGCACAGAGCACTTAACTCAGTAACTCCTGCAACGAGCCGGACTTGGAATATGAGGAAACTGCAACAAGGAACACTTTTCATGCATAACCTTCAATTGTTCCCGCCGCCTATCCACAATATACCGGAAGTTCACGTCCTCTTGAAAATGATGATCGTCGTATTTTTCGTCGTTGTTGACTCTAATTCCGAACATATAGACACACAGTTAGACGTCAGATTATCCCCGTCGCACATCAAACAACAGACCGTAAGATTAGTGTACGGCTGGTCTAGGGATGTAAGATGAACCATTACGAGGGCTCAGGTAAGAGTAGAGAGAGCAGTGGCTGTTAATGTTGTGCTAGCGACTCAGAAAGAAGGAATTAGGAATGCGTTTAACAGATTAGAAAGTCGGATAGAAGCGTGCAAGGGATAGAACCTCGCGGCAAGAGGCAGTCATATCATCCGGGATAGCCCAGGAGCCTATTTGCTTCTCCCGCTCCTAATCTGTTCACGTATTGCTCCTTGTGTCCGTTTGTGTACGACAGCGCCACCCACCGGGCAACGGCTTGGACATTCCGGCTAAACTACGCTGGAGTATCAAGGAATGGAACTCCCCTATAGTACAAGCAGCTGCTGGCAGAAATGATGGAGGATCACCTCAGTCGACAACGATCTTTACGGCAAGTGCTGGTACGGTATCAGGCTCAGGGCACAACAGTGACCTGACATGTTAAGTGACCTGAACAAATCATAAAACAACATACAAATGATTGCAGACTGACGAGAAATCATGGATAATGGAAGGGATAGTTTCAGGATGTCACATTAGGGGCAGACCAAGAAGAATGTGGTTTCAAGACATCAAGGAAACCAAGAACATGATAACAGAAGAACTAGAGACATATATAATTTCAGACGGGTTGTGGTGGATGCAACGTTCTGTGGGAGATCTGGCTAGAGACATATCATTTCAGACGGGTTGTGGTGGATGCAACGTTCTGTGGGAGATCTGGCTAGAGACATATCATTTCAGACGGGTTGTGGTGGATGCAAAGTTCTGTGGGAGATCTGGCTAGAGACAGATTATTTCAGACGGGCTGTGGTGGATGCAACGTTATGTGGGAGATCTTGCTAGAGACATATATCATTTCAGACGGGCTGTGGTGGATGCAACGTTCTGTGGGAGATCTGGCTAGAGACAGATATTATTTAAGACGGGCTGTGGTGGATGCAACGTTATGTGGGAGATCTGGCTAGAGACAGATATTATTTCAGACGGGCTATGGTGGATGCAACGTTATGTGGGAGATCTGGCTAGAGACAGATATTATTTCAGACGGGCTGTGGTGGATGCAACGCTCTGTGGGAGATCTGGCTAGAGACAGATATTATTTCAGACGGGCTATGGTGGATGCAACGTTATGTGGGAGATCTGGCTAGAGACAGATTATTTCAGACGGGCTGTGGTGGATGCAACGCTCTGTGGGAGATCTGGCTAGAGACAGATATTATTTCAGACGGGCTGTGGTGGATGCAACGCTCTGTGGGAGATCTGGCTAGAGACAGATATTATTTCAGACGGGCTATGGTGGATGCAACGTTATGTGGGAGATCTGGCTAGAGACAGATATTATTTCAGACGGGCTGTGGTGGATGCAACGTTATGTGGGAGATCTAGCTAGAGACAGATATTATTTCAGACGGGCTATGGTGGATGCAACGTTATGTGGGAGATCTGGCTAGAGACAGATATTATTTCAGACGGGCTATGGTGGATGCAACGTTATGTGGGAGATCTAGCTAGAGACAGATATTATTTCAGACGGGCTATGGTGGATGCAACGCTCTGTGGGAGATCTAGCTAGAGACAGATATTATTTAAGACGGGCTGTGGTGGATGCAACGTAATGTGGGAGATCTGGCTAGAGACAGATATTATTTCAGACGGGCTATGGTGGATGCAACGTTATGTGGGAGATCTAGCTAGAGACAGATATTATTTCAGACGGGCTGTGGTGGATGCAACGTTCTGTGGGAGATCTAGCTACAGACAGATATTATTTCAGACGGGCTATGGTGGATGCAACGTTATGTGGGAGATCTAGCTACAGACAGATATTATTTCAGACGGGCTATGGTGGATGCAACGTTATGTGGGAGATCTAGCTACAGACAGATATTATTTCAGACGGGCTATGGTGGATGCAACGTTATGTGGGAGATCTAGCTAGAGACAGATATTATTTCAGACGGGCTATGGTGGATGCAACGTTATGTGGGAGATCTAGCTAGAGACAGATATTATTTCAGACGGGCTATGGTGGATGCAACGTTATGTGGGAGATCTAGCTAGAGACAGATATTATTTCAGACGGGCTATGGTGGATGCAACGTTATGTGGGAGATCTAGCTACAGACAGATATTATTTCAGACGGGCTATGGTGGATGCAACGTTATGTGGGAGATCTAGCTAGAGACAGATATTATTTCAGACGGGCTATGGTGGATGCAACGTTATGTGGGAGATCTGGCTAGAGACAGATATTATTTCAGACGGGCTGTGGTGGATGCAACGTTATGTGGGAGATCTGGCTAGAGACAGATTATTTCCGACGGGCTGTGGTGGATGCAACGCTCTGTGGGAGATCTGGCTAGAGACAGATATTATTTCAGACGGGCTATGGTGGATGCAACGTTATGTGGGAGATCTGGCTAGAGACAGATTATTTCAGACGGGTTGTGGTGGATGCAACGTTATGTGGGAGATCTGGCTAGAGACATATCATTTCAGACGGGCTGTGGTGGATGCAACGTTATGTGGGAGATCTGGCTAGAGACAGATTATTTCAGACGGGCTGTGGTGGATGCAACGTTATGTGGGAGATCTGGCTAGAGACAGATATTATCAGACGGGCTATGGTGGATGCAACGTTATGTGGGAGATCTAGCTACAGACAGATATTATTTCAGACGGGCTATGGTGGATGCAACGTTATGTGGGAGATCTAGCTAGAGACAGATATTATTTCAGACGGGCAATGGTGGATGCAACGTTATGTGGGAGATCTAGCTACAGACAGATATTATTTCAGACGGGCTATGGTGGATGCAACGTTATGTGGGAGATCTAGCTAGAGACAGATATTATTTCAGACGGGCTGTGGTGGATGCAACGCTCTGTAAAGGATGTGCGATCTGACGATGATGATTAACAGACTACAAAACAGCGCTGGATAGTCTTGTATGAATAGATAGTTTTAATTCCCACCAACCGAATGACTCAATTTGAAATAGTATTAAATATGAATTTGGTACAGGCAGCACTATATAGATACACACACGGTTGTTTGAACCGTCTTTCTAAATTTGTAATGTGATAGTTGTTACCATTGTATGCATTGTTATTAAAATGTGGTATTTATTACCATCGTAAAAACGGTTGTTTACGGTATGTGTAATGGAACACTTATTACCAGTCCAAATACAAGCTTGTCAAGTACATTCTCACTTAATCTCAACAGAATGCGCAGTATTTTCTTCTACCCACACTTGCAGAGGTCAAGCAGAATAAGTTCAAGGAAAATAGTTCAGCTCAAGTTGTGGTGAAGATGTTTACCAACAATGTTACTAGTATCTCGGCTACACGCAACTAATGTTCCAAACTGTTATTTACTTTCTTGTCATTTCTTCAATAGACAAAGAGATACGGGGAATTGATTTTTGGTTAAATGTGTGGCTCTAGTAGTGCCAGTCGATTCCGCTGCAGTATTTTTTTTAAATAAGTGTCTGTTCATCTGACCTACTTTCAGTTATGGTAATGGTATTTTTCCACGAAAAACCAATTATTGCTGTACCTCTGGGATGGAGAAGATACAACAGAACCAGAGAAATCAATAAAGTCATTGCAACCCACCACAACGACTTCTAGGTTAAAACGCTAATGATACGCGTCTACCCAGTGACAGAAGATCAACATTAGATCAACAACCAAACTCTGCCTATAACTATCTCTAACCCTGAAGCCACTAGAGACGTTATCCACACTATACAGGCTTTTATTTTATTTTAATTTGTGATTTAGTTCATTAATATTTTACGCACTATTTTTCCCCGTCTATTTTTCATGCTTTCACTCAACGTACTGCTATTAAATGTTTAACATGAACACTTAGAGGCATCACTAAATCCTCTTAATTATCACTTTCTTTCACGTTACGTCCCCTCACTCCATCCACAGCAAAACTTCTCCCAAATCCTGCTCTATTGAAATAATCATGGGAAGGAAGTAGAACAGTTCTGGAGTACGACTCCAAGAATTTTGCGTATTTGTAAGAATTTTAAAGATGGAGAACGACAGAGAAGGAAAGGTTAAAACTGTCATTAATACACGCAAACTGTTGAAGAAATCATGATCAGTGGGCGCCGTATCCACATAGAAAGGTTGGCTACCATGGAGCGCCAATTTACTCGTTTTTTGTCTTGATAGTGCATGTTGTCATGGGTTCACCTATCCATCTTTTCTTCGTCTTCTTTCCTTCCTCATTTGCCTTTCAGCGTCGAGGGGAGATATAATTTGCGGTCTTTTGCTCTTCTGTTCGCCTCTGCTGCTGTTATGTTTCCTAGTACTTCTAATATTCCATCCATTCATCTTTTTCGTGGTCGACCATTGGGTCTGGTATTCTTACAACGTTTGCTGAAGGATCGTTGTGTTGTGTTTTGTTCTTTCTGCCTTGCCACGTGGCCAGACCATTTTATCTGTTGTTTCTTTATATATTCTATGGCGAGGGAAATTCCTAGCTTTTTTCTCAGTTCTTCATTTCTGATCTTATCTCTAAGACGGTTTCCTATCATTCGTCTAACACATTTCATCTTAGCAGAGGTTAATTTAATTTTCTTATTGAATGCGTGCAGGGTCCTGGTCTGGCATTGGTAGCACAACGTTGGGATGTAGATTGTATTGTATAGTGCTCGTTTTGCCTCCAGAGTTATTTCCTTATTTGACAATAATGGTGATAACTGTCCGATGATTTGACAAGCTTTGTTGCACCTTGATTCTATCTCTGCTGTTTGTGAATTATCGTTTGTCACTAAACTTCCTAGGTATTTGAATTCCTCTACTTGTTTTAGTTGCCTGCCTTCTACAGTTATGTTGATGATCTTTTAATGTTATCAATCCACTATAGTCTTGGTCTGCATCAGCCTCGTCTACTTTGTACCTTCCGTTCCAAGACAACTCTTAGTAAGGTATTGTGTCTTTTTTACATGCCCCAAAAATTTCAGTTCTCTTTTTCAAATTATGTTAATTAGTCCTTTTTTTCCTTTTCAGCTGATTCAGAACTTTTCTGTTTGTCTTTTTTTCCTCTCACCCAATTCAACCAATTTGAGGGGGAGGGGGGGGGGGGTGTGTGTGTGTTTAGATCCACATTTCAAAGGCTTCAATTTCTGCTTTTATTTCTTTTTCAAAGTCATATTTCTGCAGCATACAGGAATGTCGAGTAAATATTGCCTTTTACACTTCGTGGATTTATTTCCGTTTGTTATTTGCTTTGATGTGGTTATATTTTACATGTTAACATTGCTTTTTGTCATTCCATATTCTTTTGTTGGTATCCATATTCCTAAAACAGTGATTATAGGCTGAGAAAACAAAGAAAATGTACAAATGGATATCAACGTAGTAAAAAGTAAAAGTAAAGAGCCTCCGTCACGCCAAGTGGCGTATAGGGAATATAGTGTTAGTGACCATCAATTTTACAGACCTTCAGCACATGATTTTTGGGGTAATGTGGTCGGTATTACGCCCGTGCTGCTTTACTTTCCCTGAAAAAAATCCGGTACCCATTTAAGGCTGGGTGAACCTGAAAGCCGTGGTTGGGATCGAACCCTACCCCTGTCCTTTGTAGTCCAGTTCACTAACCACTGAGCTATCGCGGCTCCCTATATCAACATAGTAGTACTTTGATATCCATTTGTACATTGTGTATGTTTTCTCATCTTATAATCATTGTTTTAGGAATATTCTCATAATATCTTTTCCAATTAGAACAGCAACCGACAATTACTTGCAACTTAAAGGAGATTTGTATCTAATTTATTTATTTATGTTCTTTTTGCGATCTTCAGCATTCACCTCAGACGAAGTTCCTAGAGACTAGGGCGTGAACAGTGTTTGTTAATCCGTATTCCCTAGGTAGCCGTGTGCACAGGGGTCCTTCGCCGCACAGGCAGATAACTCCGACTTCGGAGGCACTCATATTTTTCCGTCGATGAGTAATTGACATTTCAAGCCTGGCCTTGCAGTTGAAACCAGGACTGGTTGCCGTAAAGAGAAATCACAAATAAAATTGCCAACTGGTGCAGCTGGGATTTGAACCCACAACCTCTCTGCCTTGAGACCGGTGTCTTGTCTCCAGACCAACCAGTCTTCCTATGCATATCCTGATTATGGCAGATGAAGGAGGTAGACATGGGATGTGAGCAATTCCAGAAGAAAAAACACAAAAACCTTGTTGAATGGATTCTATAGTGAAGGTGAAAGAGAGGCGGAAGAAGGGAAACTTGGCGGATGAACATGAAAAAAACAAGCTTGAGACCTTATCTTGGTTACTCCATAAGATGGTCACTAAACTTCATCATCATCATCATCATCATCGAGTGCCATCTCCGCAACGAAGGCTGGCTACCATGGAGCGCCATTCTGCTTTGTCTCATGCTTTGATAGTGCAGGTTGTCATAGGCTGATTTGTCCATCTTTTGATGTTACTCGTCCATGTTAGTCTTGGTCTGCCTCTGCCTCTTTTACCTTGTATTTTCACCTCCAGGATTACTTTTAGTAGGCTGTTGTGTCTTTTAACATGCAGCAAACATCGCATTTGTCTTGTTTGAATTGTGTTTTGGTAGTTCTCTTTTCATTTTTAGTTGTTTTAAGACTTCATCGTTTGTTTTCTTTTCTTACCATCCAATTCTACCTATTCTTCTATATGTCCACATTTCAAGGCTTCAATTCATGTTTCTGCGCCATATCTATATATGCACTGAACTTGCAAGGTGGAAAACAAGGCACCACAAGACAAATAAACGAGCCGATGACTGTGTCTGTTTGTGACAAAAGAAAGAATCCAAGTGTTAAAGTTAAACCGTGGAGTATTCTCGGTGTTGCCTGTTGCAACTTTTTTTTGCTGAAATCAAGCTATATCGATCTAGTTGTTTCATTAATCAATCAGTTGAGTAGATATATAGTTTAGGACCATGCTCTGCGAAAAATATTGCATGTAAATATGCATTGAAAGAGGTCAAAGCAAAAAGAGAGATAATTTCCAATGTTAGGAAGAAACAATCCTGATTTTTTGGCCATGTAATGAGAAGAGAACAGCTGGAATATATTGTAACAACTGGAAACATTGAAGGACGAAGATGTAGAGGGAAGCAAAGAGAGAAAATACCAGACAGCTTAAGAGAATGGCTTGGCAGAAGGTCAACAACAGAAATGATAAATAACTGTCGAGATCGCAAATTGTGGAGAGACATGATCACCTACGCCAGCAGGCCCGGTACTTGATGATGATGATGATGCATTGACTAGCTAAGTATGAAAGAGCTCTGGTGTTAAGTTTAAACGCGTGTACTACCTTTTGGTCGTTTCGTAAAGATAGAGGACATACTCTTAGCTGGGCAGGATACCTTTGCAAGAATAAAGAACACGACCTAGATTGCGAGTCGCCAAATGTAATCAGGGGTAGATAAGTCTAACCGTACACGGTTTGTGGTGCCTGGCATCAAGGAACTGTCTAACTGTAGATAACTGTTTCTCTGTGGTTTGTACATTACACCACGTAAATGGTTATGATTATGGTTATGGTTATGGTTATGGAAGGTCCCGGTATCACTGCAAACGAATTAAAATCCATAATTGCTCAACCGCCCGTGCCAGTGGAATCATCCAAATCAACATCGCTTCTCCAAAACAAATAAAGCACAGCTGCAGTCCCCATCACAGCAGTCCCAGCCCACATATATCACATATAAATACAAAGATTGTATATATAACAATGTGCCCCGTGAATTCGTCTTCATATTCATATGTTTGGGATTGTTTCCCTTGCCTTTGGTTTTTTTATCCTTGTTAAGGGGGTTCTATGTAATTAAGAAAGAGAGATCGCGGGCGACAAAGAGAGAAAATACTGGATAGCTTGGTTTCATGACATGGAAAACAGTCAACAACAGAACTGATACGATGTACTGTAGATAGAAGATTGTGGAGGGACATGATCACCTACGCCAACCGGTACATGATGATGATGTTGATGTAATTAGAGTTGTCGCCCTCAACACCCAGACTGGCAGATTAACAAGAATTTCATAGCTGAGCTTGTATCAAACTTTGAGCTTGTATCAAACTTTGAGCTTGTATCAAACTTTGAGCTTGTATCAAACTTTGAGCTTGTATCAACTTTCTTTATCTTTGCAGCCGCGGTAGAGTTGTGGCTAGTGAACAGGTCTACCGAAAACAAGAGGTTAAATTCTTCTTTGTCTTCTTCTTCCGGTGCATCGTACACCGTTAGACGTCAATATTAATAAGTTAGAAGATAGTGCTCGTCAGCTCAAGGCTGGTGACATCTCCATACAATCAGTCCCATATGATACGGCCTGATGTGATCTCGATCGACAGCTTCTAGGTTCACTCAGTCTTAAAAGGATACTGCATTTTACATCTGGAAAATAAAAACGGTAATGGCGTAGTGACGACCATACTACACCACCTCTAAAAATTTCACACATGGTCGGGAAAATAAGGGGACTACCATTATGTTCATTATCCTTCACTTTAGCAGGTAAGACTCCCTCAAGTAAGTCTCCCTCAAGTAAGTCTCCCTCAAGTAAGTCTCCCTCAAGTAAGTCTCCCTCAAGTAAGTCTCCCTCAAGTGAGTCTCCCTCCAATTGAGTCTCCCTCAAGTAAGTCTCCCTCAAGTGAGTCTCCCTCAAGTAAGTCTCCCTCAAGTAAGTCTCCCTCAAGTGAGTCTCCCTCAAGTAAGTCTCCCTCAAGTAAGTCTCCCTCAAGTGAGTCTCCCTCAAGTAAGTCTCCCTCAAGTGAGTCTATCTCCTGTTTAGAGTCTGTTATAGGTGAGTGAGTCCATATCTGGTTTATAGTCTGTTATAGGTGAGTGAGTCTATGTCTGGTTTATAGTCTGTTATAGGTGAGTGAGTCTATCTCTTGTTTAGAATCTGTTATAGGTGAGTGAGTCTATCTCTTATTTAGAGTCTGTTATAGGTGAGTGAGTCTATCTCTTGTTTAGAGTCTGTTATAGGTGAGTGAGTCTATTTCTTATTAGAGTCTGTTATAGGTGAGTGAGTCTATCTCTTATTTAGAGTCTGTTATAGGTGAGTGAGTCCATCTCTGGTTTATAGTCTTTTATATGTGAGTGAGTCTATCTCTTATTTAGAGTCTGTTATAGGTGAGTGAGTCTATCTCTTATTTAGAGTCTGTTATATGTGAGTGAGTCTATCTCTTATTTAGAGTCTGTTATAGGTGAGTGAGTCCATCTCTGGTTTATAGTCTGTTATAAGTGAGTGAGTCTATCTCTTGTTTAGAGTATGTTATAAGTGAGTGAGTCTATCTCTTGTTTATAGTCTGTTATAGGTGAGTGAGTCTATCTCTTGTTAGAGTCTGTTATAGGTGAGTGAGTTTAACTATTATTTAGAGTCTGTTATAGGTGAGTGAGTCTATCTCTTGTTTAGAGTCTGTTATAGGTGAGTGAGGATATCTCTTATTTAGAGTCTGTTATAGGTGAGTGAGTCTACCTCTTCTTTATAGTCTGTTATAGGTGAGTCTAACTCTTGTTTAGACTAAGTTATAGGTTAGTGAGTCTAACTCTTGTTTATTCTAAGTTATAGGTTAGTGAGTCTAACTCTTGTTTAGACTAAGTTATAGGTTAGTGAGTCTAACTCTTGTTTAGAGTCTGTTATAGGTGAGTCTAACTCTTGTTTAGAGTCTGTTATAGGTGAGTCTAACTCTTGTTTAGAGTCTGTTATAGGTGAGTCTAACTCTTGTTTAGACTAAGTTATAGGTTAGTGAGTCTAACTCTTGTTAGAGTCTGTTATAGGTGAGTCTAACTCTTGTTTAGAGTCTGTTATAGGTGAGTCTAACTCTTGTTGAGAGTCTGTTATAGGTGAGTTCTAACTCTTGTTTAGACTAAGTTATAGGTTAGTGAGTCTAACTCTTGTTTAGAGTCTGTTATAGGTGAGTGAGTCTAACTCTCGTTTGAGTCTGTTATAAGTGAGTGAGTCTATCTCTTGTTTCAGTCTATTATAGGTGAGTGAGTATAACTCTTGTTTGAGTCTGTTATAGGTGAGTGAGTCTAATTCTTGTTTATAGTCTGCTATAGGTGAATGAGTCTATCCCTTGTTTAGAGTCTGTTATAGGTGAATGAGTCTAATTCTTGTTTATAATCTGTTATAGGTGAGTGAGTCTAGCTCTTGTTTATAGTCTGTTATAGGTGAGTGAGTCTATCTCTTGTTTATAGTCTGTTATAGGTGAGTGAGTCTATCTCTTGTTTATAGCCTGTTATAGGTGAGTGAGTCTAACTCTTGTTTATAGTCTGTTATAGGTGAGTGAGTCTAACTCTTGTTTGGGTCTGTTATAAGTGAGTGAGTCTATCTCATGTTTGAGTCTATTATAGGTGAGTGAGTATAACTCTTGTTTGAGTCTGTTATAGGTGAGTGAGTCTAACTCTCGTTCGAGTCTGTTATAAGTGAGTGAGTCTATCTCTTGTTTGAGTCTATTATAGGTGAGTGAGTATAACTCTTGTTTGAGTCTGTATAGGTGAGTGAGTCTAACTCTTGTTTGAGTCTGTTATAGGTGAGTGAGTCTAATTCTTGTTTATAGTCTGTTATAGGTGAAGGAGTCTATCTCTTGTTTAGAGTCTGTTATAGGTGAGTGAGTCTATCTCTTGTTTAGAGTCTGTTATAGGTGAGTGAGTCTAATTCTTGTTTATAGTCTGCTATAGGTAAGTGAGTCTAACTCTTGTTTATAGTGTGTTATAGGTGAGTGAGTCTAACTCTTGTTTATAGTCTGTTGTAGGTGAATGAGTCTATCTCTTGTTTAGAGTCTGTTATAGGTGAGTGAGTCTATCTCTTGTTTGAGTCTGTTATAGGTGAGTGAGTCTATCTCCTGTTTAGAATCTGTTTGGCTATGTCTAGCTTAGCGAACCTATCGTTTCTATATATTCTACAAACCTTTGCGAACCTGTCGTTTCTATATATTCTACAAGCCTGAGCGAACCTATCATTTCTATATATTCTGCATGGCTGAGTGAAATGTCAATGCATTTACTCTGTGAGGTTCGTGCTGGTTATTTCAACTGAGGGAGACTGTCTCCATATTGTGTAGATACAAAGATTCTTATGCTACCAATGTCAAACAATGACACTGAACAAAGCCCAGAAACAGAAAATCACAACATCTCATATGAGGTGCTTAATGGAAATAAGAAACAGCACACGGGCAGATAAAATATCAAATGTCAAAATCAGAGAAGAAATTGAAATTAAACCATGTCCGGAATATCTATCTATCTATCTATTGTCCTTTCGAGCCGAAGACAGCACATAGAGCAGAACCACAATCTCAAAAACAGAAACCTTGCGTGTCAAAATGGCACATATTGCAGAGATCAATGCTCTAAAATATATGGCGCTGTTTCCATAACAATACTTTTTACAATGACAGCTTGTGAAGCCATCGATCAACCTCCTTAGTCGCCTCTTACGACGGAATATATATATATATATATAATCTGTCTCTTTTCTCCAAGAATTTCTTGGTCTTCCTCTTTGTCTTTCCCCTGGGGATTCCAAAAAGGGCCTGTTGTGTAAAACACTCCGTTGGCTTCCGCAGTGTGTGTCCTATCCAGCGCCATCGTTTCGCTGTATCTCTTTATCCACTGGTATTTGACTGCTATAATTTCCATAATTTTATGTTAGTGATTTTGTCCTGCCATTTCCATCCTTTTATTCTGCGTAAGCATCCATTAATGAAAGTATGTATCTTCGTGATTATCTGTTTTGTTGTTCTCCATGTTTCACAGCCATATAATAGGACTGACTTAACATTGGAATTGAAAATTTGTATTTTTGTATTTAACTTAATTTCTTTGGACTTCGTAAATTGAGCATTTGTTGGTTCGTTGTACTTACCAAAAATGGAAATGAGACTAATGAGATTTACTTTAGTGGTTGTGTTATGAAACTGTTACTTGTATGGTAAGTGAACACATACATTCAGAGGCATGTTGAGTAGCTCCACAGGGTTAATGGTAAGTTATGAGAAAGTTGTCCTGTCCTGATACAATGATCAGTGAGGACGTGCTATTTAGCGCTTATAAGCTGTGACGTCGTATGTGTGAATCACATTACTTCCTGTGTTATGTGACAGTAATTAGGACGAATATATCAGGTTCAACAAACAATAAATGCACTAAAAGTTTAAACAATGACGTCAGCCGACCAGAAACGTTGTCACTATATACCAGGGGTAATTAACCTTTCATATACCAAGGGTCAAACGTTTGAAGAGGCCGTGGGGTGGACACTGCCATCTATACTGAAGCCATTATAAGAAATTATTTAATTTGCATCTACAAGCTACTGTAAAGTAGAAATCACATTATTAATTGAAAGTGGGGGATACTGATGAGGCTGGAATGAGGGAAGGTGTTGGGGAAGGGAAAGAGAATTAATGAATAAAATAGTAAGGGATATATTACATATCTAATGAAGAGGTTTTGTTTGAACTCCTTGCACAAAAGCTATTGAAATCTGGCGATGTTTTTCCTAATGCTTGCCAGTTAAGCTGAGTCATTTTTTAAATTATTATATTTATTCCCTTCATTTTATGTGGGCAAAGAAAGAAATAAACATCAAGACGACTTCAATTGAAATCCAACAAATGGAAATGTATTTTACCATCCGGGCAGAATGTTTGATCAGTCACAGCTTGTTTGTTGTTTGCTTTAGAAGTGTCTTGGTCTGGGATGTTGATACCATTAAAGTGAACAGCTATTCTGCTCGAAGCTAGTCCGTGGTAGAACCAGAGTAAGGACCGACAACTCCTAGAGAAACAACACAAGTTGACAATGCATGATGCTGCCAGAGGGCCACGAATTATAGTAAGTAAAGTACCACGGTCACGCCAAGTGCCGTATAGGGAATATGGTGTTAGTGACCATAAATTTTACAGACCTTCGGCGCATGATTTTTGGGGTAATGTGGTCGGTATTACGCCCATGCCGCTTTGCTTTCACAGAAAAAAAAATCAGCTACCCATTTAAAGCTGGGTGAACCAGGAGTCCGTCGATTGGGATCGAACCCTACCTCTTGTCCGTTGTAGTCCAGTTCACTAACCACTGAGCTATCGCGGCTCCCCCACGAATTAGAACTTTGTATTTTTTTCGACACCCAAAGGAGTGTAAGAGGAAATAAAGAGGATGAAAGAGAGAGAGAGAGAGAGAGAGAGAGAGAGAGAGAGAGATGGTTATATACACGGAAGCGGAAAATGTATAGTCTTTTAGAACGTACCACCAAGATACGAGAATAACAGCGAAATGAATATAAGAATAGCAGTAAGTGGTTGACAGATAGTAGTCTATTAAAACTGACCACAGTAAACATCAAAGGTATTCTCATCCAGAACATGAGCAACATATTAAAGACATTGGCGGCAATAACATTCAACCACTAACGTTAACTGAGCTGGACTACAAAGGACAAGAGGTGGAGTTCGATTCCAACCGACGGCTCCAGTTCACCCAGCCTTAATGGGTACCGGATGTTTTTTCCTGGGAATGTAAAGCGGCACAGGCGTAATACCGACCACATTACCCAAAAATAATGTGCCGAGGGTCTGTAAAATTTATGGTCACTAACACCATATTCCCTATACGCCACTTGGCGTGACGGGGGTACTTTACTTACTTCACTTACTAACATTAACTGAAGAAATCTTGGTACGCTATTTCATGTTTCGGAAAATCGTCATAGCTCTATTTAGCGAAGATTTGACTAGATTTAGAAAGTAGAATGACAAAAATAAATCACATTCTTAGATGAAGGTAACGACAAGGAAAATGTGTACTCATCATAAACTGTTGTGTCAGAATTGTAATTTGCCCCCCACTGATATAATAGTTTTCTTCTTCTGACATCTCTTACTTTTGCTCTCAAGTAAAACATGAATAACTCCCCTCAACTCAACGGTTCTCAGCGGTGGCAGTTGGAAGCCTCGTTATATTAAATAGAAACCATCACTGACTCGGCGGGATAGAGACTAATCTTGTCCTAGGTTCTGTTGTGTTTCGAAGAGTCCTTGGAGAATGTGAAAAAGCTATGGAAAGGAATGTGGAGTAGCTGAAAAATGTGGTCATATCAGCCCGTTTCGCATTAGTAAACTCAAACTTGGCAAACAGCTACACAACGTCCATCACATGAGACAGCTGATTTTGGTGAGGATCTTTCAACGGTTAATACACAAAGCAACTGATATTGGTGAGGATCTTTTAACGGTTTAATACACAAAGCAACTGTTATTGGTGAGGATCTTTTAACGGTTTAATACACAAAGAAACTGATATTGGTGAGGATCTTTTAACGGTTTAATACACAAAACAACTGATATTGGTGAGGATCTTTTAACGGTTTAATACACAAAGCAACTGATATTGGTGAGGATCTTTTAACGGTTTAATACACAAAGCAACTGATATTGGTGAGGATCTTTTAACGGTTTAATACACAAAACAACCGATATTGGTGAGGATCTTTTAACGGTTTAATACACAAAGCAACCGATATTGGTGAGGATCTTTCAACGGTTTAATACACAAAAGATGCGATTTCTGATGACTTTTCAAGGTTAATTTTTTTTAATTAATTTATTGACAAGTCTTAATGTGGCCTTTGTGTGCCACAGTTTGAAACAGTGTTTGGATGTAGATGCGGCCTATAATCACATCTTCACATACAAAATTAGTCCGTCTTGGAGCACTAGGTTTGCTGCTCCCATTTATTGAAACAAGATCTCTGGTTATACTTATTTTATGTCTAGCATATTCATTTATGGAATTTACAATAAAATCAACAGTATTGTCAGTAAGCAATACCTTGTAACAGTCAAAGGGTGATGACTGTTTACTGAGGCCAGACTTTTCATTGACTCCAGGACTGCACCCTTCTTTAGGATGAAATCTAAAATTGTTGACAGTAACAGTTTCATCATTGTTATTGTTGGTAGTGTTACTGTTTGGTACTAAATTCCACTCACAAGAGCTACCCCTAGTACCACTAGAAGACACTTTAGGCAATATTTTTCTACACTTGGCACTGGGTCCAGGTTTCTGTAGCTCCCCTTCAGAACTGCTGGAACTACTAAGAATATTTGCTTCTTCGTCAGAGCTACTAAAACTAACATCATTGAGATCACTATCACATTCAAAGTCCTCATAACATAATTCTCTAGCTTTTTCTGCTGTTAATAATAATAATTCATGTTTATGAACAAACGATACTTCACTGCTGCTAGCCATTTTTCACTTATAAACATGAATCAGCTGATTGAATACTTAAAAAAAAACAACTCAAATTTCGATGATATTGTGAACAAAATAACACATGTTGTATCAATCTAAGCGTGTCTAAAGACAGGAAATTCTATTAGAGTTATATCCCTTGCGGATGTAGTAGTTTAAAATGTTTAATTTTCACAAGTTATTGAGTTATTGAGTTATTTGCGGGTCATCATCATTGCACCCCGAACATGTCCATAGGTGCTCAGATCCCCATCTCAGCAATTTCCTCAGTGTCCAGCGACTGACGACTCCAGTTCTATGTTGGTTGATAAGTCTTCTTACACGGCCACTAAGTTTATCATTTCTGGCTGTGCCCATCTTAACTCCCATCTCTTTCATCCGAAGAAGTGACATGGATCTGTGTTTGTCGATGTCATGTGCTCTTCCCACATCTCGGAGGGCATTGATGATGTCCGCCCGATCCATTGGTTGCCCGTCCTCAACGACAGCGCAGCTAGCCAACCTGTCCGCTCTTTCATTTCCCCGTACTCCCGCATGTCCAGGGAGATAGACAAAGGTGACCTTATGTATTTTGGATTTCTGCAACGAAATTTCTGCAACGACTCTACCCATTGCATGCGTACAGAGCCCGCATCCACTTTTTTTATCATGCTCATCGAATCATTCAGTATACGTGCATGGGTGTAGTCTTGTGACTCTAACCATATGAATGCCTTGGTCACTGCCATCACCTCCATTGTCATGCTACTCGTGGTCACGACGTATGCACCACTGTCTTCGTAGACTATTCTGCCTGCCGAGCGTGCTGTAAATGCCCATGCACTTCTTTGGTGTCGTATTACAGATCCGTCTGTATAGATGACTGCGTCTTTATCATCGGTGTTATCGCAGATGACACCGTTGACCTCAGCATTAACCACGACCGGTTCTGTTCCCTACTTTTCCTGTCGAGTGTGACAATACACGAGAAAGTCCCCTTGAATGACGTAGGCACCGGTATCCACTCCTTGCCAACGCTGATTTTGGTAAGCCCTAATTAATTTTCACAATAACAAAACAAAATGAAAGTCCCCGTTTCAGCGTTCACGTGGAAAATAGGTAAATAAGCAAGTTACGATGACAGAGCTCCACGGACGTATTTTGGTCAGGATCTTTCAACGGTTAATACACAAAAGATGTGATTTCTGAGGACTTTTCAACAGTTAATACACAAAACAGATTATTTTGGTAAGACAATAGGTTTGTTCTTACAGCGAAACTTAGATTGTTAAACTTAAAGGTAAAGGTAAAGTACGAGACTTGAACCGGCGTCTTAGCACGCGAGTTTCCATCCATATGTGCTTGGTCGCCTATCCAGAAAATGTTCGGAGATTTCTATATAGTATCGCCTCAAGCATCTAAACTCAGATGCGAGGCAACATTCCTCACCTTCCCAGGGTAATACCCTGGTACCCATTTCTGCCAACGGCTGGGTCGACCGTGGGGGTATTTTTTTTTCCCCAACCACGAGTACAATTCACACTGCTCCCAGCGGGAATCCAACACGGGTTGTCCGAAACGTCGGTAGTCCAGTCGGGTGGTTTTCCTAACTAGGCTACCGAGCCCCGGCCTTGTTAACCTTATTGGCTGTCAGATCGATCCTATTGTGCGTATCAGAAACATTGACAAATTCAACAAAGAATTCTAGTAAAGCTGTAGACATACGTTCATGCCTCCTTGGAAATTATGCTTCGGATAACCAAACATTTTAAAAACGTCTAACATGTCAACAAATAGTAAACTCACATTGAACAAAAAAAGTATAAGAAAAAGACGAACGAGACGTACAGAAAACGCACTTAGGAAACCACTACAAGCATTACAAGGTCAGATGGAGCCAAACATTGCTCTGCTTATAAACATGAAAAAATAAAGACAGCATATTTACCCGAATCTGTCCTTCTGGAAGTTCGCCCTATTACCCACACCCTACCTGCACACTCGCCCTCCGTCGAACAGAATTGTTGACCATCTTGTTAACCACCTCATAATCTAGCTACATTCCTGATTCTACCTATCCTCCACTTTGATCCTACCACTTGCCTTCTATTCTCTGATCTACAATTTGACGTTTTTAAGAGCGACAGGAATCTTCGAGACATTTTGGTTAGCCGCGTTCGTAACCCCGGTCATGGCCTGAGGGGTGCGGTCCTTTCGGATTATAGACTGGCTAAGTCCTCTTTCAGAATGGTCCCTTTCATGATTTCCATGAAAGCTTCACATGTGCTTCTCTACCTTATATACACTATCATCTGCAAAACGCTGTCATAAAATGCGTATTAACCAAACAGACCGACAATTACTGGATAGTCAGTGGACACTTGTACAACACCGAAAGAGATAGCAACACTCTGGTATCCTCCCATTTGGGATCCCGTTTCCACACTCTCCAATCGAGAGGTTTAAGCTCTCTTTACTCTTTCTTTTAATCATTTGCCTCCTGCACTCTCTCCTGTGTCTTATCCCTACTCCTCGATGCGTTATCTTATCGTCTCTCCTGCTCTTCTTCCTCCTTACGCAACTGTTTTCTCTGTTTCCTCCTACCCTATGGGACCACTCCTTACATAAATCCACAGGAAGCCGTTTTTCCTTTTTTTTCACTTTGTTTGGCTCCCCTTTGGCCTTTGAGACCTGCCTTATTGACTATTTATCATGTGATCAACAGGCGCATAGATCCTGGCCACTATTTTTTCTTCATTTTGTGATTTGAGATTAGTAATTACCTTCTGTTTTGGTCTTTGTATTAATATCTGTTATTTTGTAGCCGGTGAAGGCTCTTGTCGAAACATCGGTAGTTTGTCTGGTGTCTACAAATTTAGCTGTCTAAAACCATTTATTGTTTATTTTACATGTCATTCTTTCTGCCTTGAAACGTGGTCAAATCATTTTATCTTTTGTTTCTTTATATATTTTATGGCGAGGGTTATTCCTAGCTTTGTTCTCAGTTCTTCATTCTCGATATCTAATGTATGAAATAACGATTAAGTTTATAAGTTGCCGGTTTTTTTTTTTTTTTTAGTTTTTGTTTACTACTTATTCGGTAACTATTTATTTTCACATGAAAATAATCTTACTTAATGTATTTAAAAAAAAAAAAAAACTATCTTCACGGCGTTTTCCCTCTACTATGGTCTGCCGTGGTAAAAAAAAGAAAAGAAAAAAAAAAAGTAAAGTACCCTCGTCACGCCAAGTGACGTATAGTGAATATGGTGTTAGTGACCATAAATTTTACAGACCCTCAGCACATGATTTTTGGGTAATGTGGTCGGTATTACGCCCATGCTGCTTTACTTTTCCAGAAGAAAATCCAGTATCTAATTAAGGCTGGGTGAACCGGACCCTGTCGGGTGGGATCGACCCCTCTTGTACTATGAGGTCCAGTTCACTAACCACTGAGCTATCGCTGTTCCCTCTCTGCCGCGGTGGGGAATGGGAATTGTAGAGCCGGAGAATAAAGGCTGCATCTCCCGGTTGTACAATTCGCCCCCCCCCCCTTTCCTCCCTACAGACTCCAGTAATGCTGTAAAGATAGTCCCCCCCCAAAAAAAAAAAAAAAAAAATCACCACATAAGTGGATTATATTTGTTAATGTATTGAGTTATTCAACTCTAGATACTGTAGCTGTACCTGTTTTCAATATTTTGTTTATTAGTTTACTGAATAATGTGGACACAAAACTGAATTCTAGATTTATAAAAAAATAAAGTAAAGTAAAGTACCCCCGTTACGCCAAGTGGCGGCGTATAGGCAATATGGTGTTAGTGACCATAAAGTTTACAGACCTTCGGCACATGCTTTTTGGGGTAATGTGGTCGGTATTACGCCCGTGCCGCTTTACTTTCCCAGAAAACAATCCGTTACCCATTTAAGGCTGGGTGAACCCGGAAGCTGTCGGTTTGGATCGAACCCTACTCCGTGTCCTTTGTAGTCCAGTTCACTAACCACTGAGCTATCGCGGCTCCCAAATTCTAGATTTATACTCATTTAGAACTGCAACATTTAATAGATGACAATGTCAAGGTTAATCGGAACTTTTCGGAAACTGTTCTTAGTTAATTCACAGCCAACTATAGATTTACTTAGGCATTCAGGCTGAGAGGGAATTGCTTGAAAACGACCAACTATCGTGACGTTTCAAGCTTTGCGAGCAGGAGTGGTTGTGTGCAGAGTGAGGTCAGCCGTCTGTATCTCCTCTATCTGAACACGTCACTCTAGTTGGTGAGTTTCAGGTTTAATTTTTGCAAGCGGGCTTTAGTTAATCTAAAGTTGGCCTAATAGATAAGAAGTGAAATCATAACCATCCATGTATGTCGATTAACTGTTAGTTCGTGCAGGCTTTGTTTTACTAAAATTATTATTTTGTTGCATTATTAAACGTGTAAATATTATATATACTGTAATTATTATATACATCTTAAAAATTATAATTATTTATTATTAATATTATTAATATTATTAACATTATAACATTTTCACTGACGTATGCAGTCCCCCCCCTCCCATTTGTAAACCTTTTTTTTTTGTCTGGTGTACAGGTTAAAACGAGAGGCATCAACAGCAGGCATCAGCTCCATCGCCGAGATTGAACAATACGCTCAGAACAGAGCCGTGTGGCGAGACACAATGCAGGCCATGTATAAGGTCTGTCAGTTGACAGATCGTCAAACACAAGTCTATAATATTTGCCCTTTGTGGCGTCTTCGGCTCTATATGACAATAGATAGATAGACAGACAGACAGGCACGCAGTCAGGCAGGAGGGTAAGCAAGCGCGGCAGGCAGACACAAATACAGACATACAGACACATAGATAGGCACACAGACAGACAGACAGACAGACAGACAGACAGGCAGGCCGACAGATAGGCAGGCAGGCAGGCCGGCAGACAGACAGATAGACTGACAGACAGGCAGGCAGGCAGAGATAGATAGATAGATAGATAGATAGATAGATAGATAGATAGATAGATAGATAGATCGATAGACAGACAGACAGACAGACAGACAGACAGACAGACAGACAGATATTCCCTTCTAAAATGTATCGAATATTTTATTATGGAAAACATCATCTAGCAACATTACTCTAAAACACAAGGTGACAAGAATAGGACACATATTAGATAGTTAAATGAGTACATCGATGGTATAAGGTAAGGATCGACGAGACGATCCCGCACAAGCAAATTCATTCGGAAGGAGTATGTTAGTCCTGGCGGGATTATACCTCGGAGAACGTAAATTTGATACAAATCCGGGTACGAAAGATTCATTAATCTGGAGAATGCTTCCTGGCAGAGATAAGTCTGAATGCAAGCAATCACTGCCTTGCAGGAAAAAAAAAAACAACAACAACAAAGAATATTTAAAGTTAATGAGTTATTTGTGGGTCATCATCACACTCTGAAAACGTCCATAGGTGCTCAGCTCCTCTTCTCAGCAAGTCCCGCAGTGTCCAGCGACTGACAACTCCGGTTCTGAGTTGCTTTATAAGTCATCTTATGCGTCCACTAAGTTTCTCGTTTCTGGTTCTGCTCATCTCTTCCGCCCGAAAGAGTAATGTTGATTCATGGTTGTCGAAGTCCTGTGCTCTACCTGCATATCGCAAGGCATTGATGATGTCCGCCCGATACATTGGTTGACCATCTTCAACGACTGCACATCTAGCCAACCTGTTCACTCATTCAATTCCCTGTACTCCCGCATGTCCAGTGACCGTGACAAAGGTGACTCTGCGACTGAGCCCGCATCCACTTGTCTTATCATACTCATCGATTCACTTAGTTTACAGGCATAGGTGTAGTCTTGTAACTCCAACCTGGTGAATGCCTTGGCCACCGTCATCACATCCATTGTCATGTTACTCGTGGTCATTACGTACACACCCATGTCTTCTTTTGCCGTTCTGCCTGTTGAACAACTGTAGATGCCCATGTACTTCTTTGGTTTTGTATTACGAGTCAGTTTGTATAAATGACAGGGAGCCGCGATAGCTCAGTGGTTAGTGAACTGGACTACAAAGGACAAGAGGTAGGGTTCAATCCCAACCGACGGCTTCCGGTTTACCCATCCTTTAATGGGTACCGGATTTTTTTCTACGAAATTAAAGCGGCACGGGCGTAATACCGACCACATTATCCCAAAAATCATGAGCCGCAGGTCTGTAAAATTTATGGTAACTAACACCATATTCCCTATACGTCACTTGGCGTGACGGGGCTCTTTACTTTTTACTTTTTTTTTTTATAAATGACTGCATCTTCCTCATCGGTTTTGTCCCATATGAGAGCATTGATCTCCTCTTTGACAACGACTGAACTCTGCTCAAAGCGCTTCCTGTCGAGTGTGACAATACACGAAAAATGTACCCCTGAATGATGTAAGTATCGGAATCCCCTCCTTTGTTGTTACTGGTAAGTCCCAAAACATGTTTGATAACGTCCTCTGCGCCAGCATTTTGAAAATTATGGAGGCAGTCCAAATGAAAACTAACAACGAGCGCTATCAGCTGGAAGTTGCAAACACCTGCAATGAAATTCGATATCATCTAATGACAATGTGGAGACCAAGACGTCCCTGCAGCAGCGGGGCTGTACATAGTCCACGACTCATAGCTGACGACATACGTCAATACGCGCACTATCAACAGTTCTTCGAGACTCTCTGCTCCGTCTCCCAGTGGTACCTCAGGAAACAAATAATATCTATTCGTTCGTACGTCATGAACAAACACGCTCTGTCTACATTAGACGCTTCTATGTCTTGCGATCTGCCCTGTGTGTTAATTAGTACCTATGTTTTATTATATATATAAAATAACACATCGATACTAATTATAATATATATATATATAGGGAGCCGTGATAGCTCAGTGGTTAGTGAATTGGACTACCACGGACAAGGGGTAGGGTTCGATCCCACCGACGGCTTCCGGGTTCACCAGCCTTAAATGGGTACCGGATTTTTTTTCTGGGAAAGTAAACCAGCACGGGCGTAATACTGACCACATTACCCAAAATTCATGTGCTGAAGGTCTGTAAAATATAGGGTCACTAACACCATATTTTCCTATACGCCACTTGGCGTGACGGGGGTACTTTACTTTACTTATATATATATATATACATATATATATATATATATATATATATATATATATATATATAGTATAAGAAAAACGCGGTACCCATTTTCATCCCTTTAGAGTTCGAATTTTAAGGAGAAAAAACCTCCTTAATAGCGTCAATATCACAGAAGGAGCGCAGTCTCCAAATTTCATCTTTCCATATTAATGACTTTGTGCACGGCGACGATGAGTTAATAAGTCAGTCAACGTTGTTATATATTTGAATATACATTGTATATAAACACACACACATCCAAATATATAGTCTTCTGTCAAAGAATAAACAACGCAGTAGAACAGTCCGATAACAACAATAGAACAGTCCGATAACAGCAGCAGAACAGTCCGATAACAGCAGCAGAACAGTCCGATAACAGCAGTAGAACAGTCCGATAACAGCAGCAGAACAGTCCGATAACAGCAGCAGAACAGTCGATTACATAGCAGCAGAACAGTCCGATAACAGCAGTAGAACAGTCCGATAACAGCAGCATAACAGTCCGATAACAGCAGCAGAACAGTCCGATAACATAGCAGCAGAACAGTCCGATAACAGCAGCAGAACAGTTCGATAACAAAGCAATAGAACAGTCGATAACAGCAGCAGAACAGTCCGATAACAACGCAATAGAACAGTCCGATAACAAAGCAATAGAACAGTCCGATAACAAAGCAATAGAACAGTCCGATAACAGCAGCAGAACAGTCCTATAACAGCGCAGAACAGTCCGATAACATAGCAGCAGAACAGTCCGATAACAAAGCCCTAGAACTTTCCGATAACAGCTCAGAACAGTCCGATAACAAAGCAGCAGAACAGTCCGATAGCAGCAGCAGAACAGTCCTATAACAAAGCAGCAGAACAGTCCGATAACAGCAGCAGAACAGTTCGATAACAGCAGCAGAACAGTCCGATAATATAGCAGCAGAACAGTCCGATAACAACAGCAGAACAGTCGATAACAGCAGCAGAACAGTCCGATAACAGCGCAGAACAGTCCGATAACATAGCAGCAGAACAGTCCGATAACAGCAGCAGAACAGTCGATAACAAAGCAATAGAACAGTCCGATAACAGCAGCAGAACAGTCCGATAACAAAGCAATAGAACAGTCCGATAACAAAGCAATAGAACAGTCCGATAACAAAGCAATAGAACAGTCCGATAACAGCGAAGAACTGTCCGATAACATAGCAGCAGAACAGTCCGATAACAAAGCAGCAGAACAGTCCGATAACAGCAGCAGAACAGTTCGATAACAGCAGCAGAACAGTCCGATAACATAGCAGCAGAACAGTCCGATAACAGCAGCAGAACAGTCCGATAACAGCAGCAGAACAGTCCGATAACATAGCAGCAGAACACAGTTTATTTCTGATACTTTATGTGATTTCCTAATTTAAGTTTTTCCAAGAAGATAAAACACAAAACCCTTCTTCTATTATACGTTCAGAGAAGCTGTGTTTTCAAAAGTAAAAACTGTTGTGGTTATGTATGGGTATTGCATTCCACGAAACTTTCACATTGCCAGTCGTTTGATCACTTCGATACGATTAATAACTACACAATTATCAATCACACATAAATGTTTAACTAAAAATGTTAATTTTCGTGGGCGACGTCACAAATTCAAAATAAAGTGGAACAATATTAAAACAGGTCAATGAATTTAAATATTTGGGATTTTGTTAACCTCAAACGGAAGATATACAAAAGAGGTGAGATGCAGAATGGCTCAAGCAAAAGCAGCTTTATAAAAAATGAGGAAGATACTATGCAATCCATTTTTGACAATAGAAACAAGAAAAAGAGTTCTTAAATGTTATATAGAGTCAGTCTTAACATATGGATGCGTCTCAGGGACAATAGGACAACAGACATGAAAAGCACTGGAATCTGTAGAAATGTGGTTTTACAGAAGAATGTTGAGAATACCATGGACAGCTGGGAAGAGTAATGAAAACGTTATGAAAGAGGCCAAAGCAAAAGAGAGCTAATTTCCAATATTAGGAAGAAACAATCATCATTTTTTCGGCCATGTAATGAGAAGAGAACAACTGGAATATATTGTAACAACTGGAAAAATGAGGGACGAAGAGATAGAGAGAAGCAAAGAGAAAAAAAATACCAGCCAGTGAGAATGGGTTGGCAGAAGGTCAACAACAGAAATGATAAATAACTGTCGTGATCGAAAGCTATGTAGAGACATGATCACATACGCCAGCAGGCCGGTACTTGATGATGATGTCACAAATTCAAACCACTTCCATGAAATATCAATTTCGAGAATGAGTGGAATGTACAAGGGTGAGGGCATCTTATCTATAAACGATGTGATATTTCAGATTAGAACTAAAATACCACTTTGTGATAAAAACAAACAGCTCTTTTCCCCGTTTGGACGTCACTTAGAGAGAGTTTATGTTTAAGCAATTAAAAAGTTATAATAATAAAGATTTTCATCAAAAGAAATAATTTAAAAATGCATTGTCCCTAAACAAAGCAGTCCGGTCAAGGTTACAAAGTCTACGTCGGCGGAAATTAATCTTTTTTTTTTTTTTTTTTTTTTTTTTTTTTTTGTGAAATTAAAAATGAATATTGTTTCACATAATACCGTTAACACGTTTTAAAACGTTTGCGGTGACTTTGTGTTCCATCAAAATAAATTTGTAAAAATGCTGAGCGAGACCAATCTCTCCACCCCCCCCCCACCCGCTCAGAAAGCATACCTCTACCCTCAGGTTGGAAACCACTGCAAAGCCACGCGCTGACCTGACATTAGCAGTAAGTAGGTGGAGCCCGGCTAAGGTTCGAGACTACGGGGGTCCGCTTCACGATGTGGTGGTCATGGAATGCTTCATGTCTCTATATAAAGCTCTTGTTCCATGTCTCTACATAAAGCTCTTGTTCCATGTCTTTATATAAAGCTCTTGTTTGTTGCTAGTCAACTGGTCAGTAGAAGAGCTACACATTTGCAAGACGTTGACATAATTCATCGGTAAGTTTTTGTTCATCAATATTATTTGCTTGTTAACATTATCATGCTAACTCTAGAAGGTTCCCTCCAAGCCTTAAGATGCATGAGGCATATGTTGTTAGTGCCCATATTTATGAATGACCAACGGGCATATTTTATGGCTGATATGAGTGATATCAAGCCAGGCACACCATACTATCTGGTAACCATTTTCAAAGCTTTAGTGGACCCCAAATCCGTGTACTCCAGAAAAAAAATAATATAATTCGCTACTTCTAAGAATTGAACTCGGAACTTTCTTGTAAGTAGAGAGCGCATTAGCCATTCGGCCATCACGATTTTTCTTGCATGGCTCAGAGAAATATTCGAAATAATTGGCTTTAGGTTATGGGCATTTTGATTCTTCCTGTCTTTGACTACTACTTTTGACTCTGTTCCTGTGTGTTATCCGGGCCTCATTATGAGGGAAAGTAAAGAATAGTGACACTGTGACCTTCCCGGCATGTCGTTAGAGGCGACTAAGGAGGTTGATCGATGGCTTGACAAGCTGTCATTGTAAAAAGTATTGTTATGGAAACAGAGCCATATATTTTAGAGCAGTGATCTCTGCAATATGTGCCATTTTGGCACGCACGGTTTCTGTTTTGAGATTGTGGTTCTGCCCTATGTGCCGTCTTCGGCTCGAAAGGACAATAGATAGATAGATAGATTTTGACTCTTGGATTTGTATCGAGCTTCTTAACAACATTCTTTCACGTTTGTTCTACTTTTGTCCGTCCGCTGTTATCTTGAACTGTCGCAGGTGAAAGGAGGAATACATATATAATATAATCTAATGTCTGCTGATGGTTTAATTGCTTGTTCATTTGCTCTTTTACATTGTAGAAGTAGTGTCATTCTTGGCCGTATCTGGGTGTTGTTTAAAATAGAAATTGTTTGGTTCTTGCATATGCCCTTTTGTTGTGTTTCACTTTCTGTGTGGTTTCGCCTTATGTCTTTCGGCGTGTGATGAGACTGCTATGATGGGAACTACTGCTACCTTTCTTTGCTTGGGTAATGAGATATTAATTTTGATGATTCCACTGGCACGGGCGGTTGAGCAATTATGGATTTTAATTCGTTTGCAGTGATACCGGGGCCTTCCATAACCATAACATAACCATAACATAACCATAACATAACCATAACATAACCATAACATAACCATAACATACCATAACATAACCATAACATAACCATAACATAACCATAACATAACCATAACAACATTTCAAAGTAGAAACTTGTGTGGTTATGTATGGCTACTGCATTCACGAAACTCTCAGATTGCCAATCGTTGGATCACTTCAATACGATTTAAAAATAAAGACAAGTGGAACAATATTAAAACAGGTCAATGAATTTAAATATGCCCTTTACTCAAACTATTATTTTTCTTGGTCTATCTCTTACTCTCTGTTCTGATGTTTTGAGGTAGAGAGTTTTTAATGTTTTTTTTTTGTAATCTAGTTTGTTCTTCTTCTGCTGCTGCGTACACCTTTAGTCGTCAATAAGTTGATCAGCTCCAAGCTGGTGACTTCGTCATACTGCTTGTCTCAGTATGGTATCAGTGGTGACTTCGTCATACTGCTTGTCTCAGTATGGTATCAGTGGTGACTTCGTCATACTGCTTGTCTCAGTATGGTATCAGTGGTGACCACAAGAGCTTTGTTCTCTGTTCATCAAATGTTGGGCATGTTTGTAGCAGACGTTCAACTGTCATTTTGCCTGTGCCACAGTCACATTCATCTGAGGTTCGTGTCCTTGGAGTGTTGAAACACGAATTTTTATCCATCTTCTCTACGACGTTCTTTAACGTTTATCTTCTTTGTCGTCTTTTAATAACAATCGGAGGTCATAATATAAATAATCTAAGGTATGCTGATGATACAGTTTTAATCGCTAAGAGTGAAAATGAGTTACAAGAAATGTTAGACATTACAGTGAAAGAAAGCAAAAATAAAGGACTCAGCTTTAATAGCAAAAAGACAGAGGTAATGGTAACAACAAAGAAAAAGACATCACCTCGGTGAAAAATAAAGATAAGTGGAACAATATTAAAACAGGTAAATAAATTTACATATTTGGGAACTTTGTTAACCTCAGACGAAAAATGTACAACAGAGGTGAGGTGCAGAATGGCTCAGGCAAAAGCAGCTTTCCAAAATATGAGGAAGATACTATACAATGCATTTTTGACAATAGAAACAAGTAAAAGAGTTCTTAAATGTTATGTAGATCCAGTCTTAACATATGGGTGTGAATCAGGGACAATAGATCAACAGACACTATAATCACTGAAATCTGTAGAAATGTGGTTTTACAGAAGAATGTTGAGAATACCATGAACAGCTAAGAAGAGTAATGAAAACGTTCTGAAAGAGGCCAAAGCAAAATGAAAGCTAATTTCTAGTATTAGGAAGAAACAATCATAATTTTTTTTGCCATTTAATAAGAAGAGAACAGCTAGAATATATTGTGTCAACTGGGAAAATTGAGGGACGAAGAGAGAGTGGGAATCAAAGAGAAAAGACGCTAGATAGTATAAGAGAATGGATGGGTAGAAGGTCAACAACAGAAATGATAAATAACTGTCGAGATCGAAAGTTGTGGAGAGACATGATGGAGATACTCATGTTGGGGATAGTCATACTGGAAATAGTCATGTTGGATATAGACATACTGGAGATAGTCATGTTGGGTATAGTCATACTGGAGATAGTCAAGATGGGTATAGACATACTGGAGATAGTCATGTTGGGTATAGACATACTGGAGATAGTCATGATGGGTATAGACATACTGGAGATAGTCATGTTGGGTATAGACATACTGGAGATAGTCATGATGGGTATAGACATACTGGAGATAGTCATGTTGGGTATAGACATACTGGAGATAGTCATGATGGGGATAGACATGTTGGAGATACTCATGCTGGGGATAGACATACTGGAGATAGTCATGCTGGGGATAGACATACTGGTCATAGTCATGCTGGGGATAGACATGTTGAGAATAGACATATGGAGATAGTCATATTGGAGATAGTCATGTTGGGGATAGATATGTTGGAGATAGTCATATTGGAGATAGTCATGTTGGGAAAGATATGTTGGAGATAGTCATATTGGAGATAGTCATGTTGGGGATAGATATGTTGGAGATAGTCATATTGGAGATAGTCATGTTGGGGAAAGATATGTTGGAGATAGTCATATTGGAGATAGTCATGTTGGGGAAAGATATGTTGGAGATAGTCATATTGGAGATAGTCATGCTGGGGATAGACATACTGGCCATAGTCATGCTGGGGATAGACATGTTGAGAATAGACATATTGGAGATAGTCATGTTGGGATAGATATGTTGGAGATAGTCATATTGGAGATAGTCATGTTGTGGATAGACATACTGGCCATAGTCATGCTGGGAAAAACCATGTTGAGAATAGACATATTGGAGATAGTCATGTTGGAGATAGTCATGTTGTGGATAAACATACTTGAGATAGTCTTACTGTGGATAGACATGTTGAGAATAGACATGTTGGAGATAGTCATGTTGGGGATAGACATACTGGAGATAGTCTTATTGGGGATAGACATGTTGGGAATAGACATGTTGGAGATAGTCATGTTGGGGATAGACATACTGGAGATAGTCTTATTGGGGATAGACATGTTGAGAATAGACATGTTGGAGATAGTCATGTTGTGGATAAACATACTGGCCATAGTCATGCTGGGGATAGACATACTGGAGATAGTCTTACAGGGGATAGACATATTGGAGATAGTTATGTTGAGGATAGACGAGTTGGACATAGCCATATTGGGGATAGTCACGTTAAGGATAGTCACATTGGAGACTGTCATATTAGATATAGTCATTTTGGAAATAGTCACATTGGAGACGGTCATGTCTGAGAGTGTCATGTTGGAGATAGTTTTGTTGGAGATAATCATGTTGATAATAATCATGTTGGGGATAATCATGTTGAAGATAGTCATGTTGGGGATAATCATGTTGAAGATACTCATGTTGGAGATAATCATGTTGAAGATAGTCATGTTGGAGATAATCATGTTGAAGATAGTAATGTTGAAGATAATCATGTTGAAGATAGGCATGTTGGAGATAGTCTTGTTGGAGATAATCATGTTGAAGATGGTCATGTTGGAGATAATAATGTTGAAGATGGTTATGTTGGAGATAATCATGTTGAAGAGTCATGTTGGAGATAATCATGTTGAAGATAGTCATGTTGGAGATAATCATGTTGAAGATGGTCATGTTGGAGATAATCATGTTGAAGAGTCATGTTGGAGATAATCATGTTGAAGATGGTCATGTTTGGAGATAATCATGTTGAAGATAGTCATGTTTGGAGATAATCATGTTGATGATAGTAATGTTGGAGATAATCATGTTGAAGATGGTCAAGTTGGAGATAATCATGTTGGGGATAGTTATGTTGGAGATAATCATGTTGAAGATAGTCATGCTAGAGATAATCATGTTGAAGATGGTCATGTTGGAGATAATCATGTTGAAGATAGTCATGTTGGAGATAATCATGTTGAAGATAGTCATGTTGGAGATAATCATGTTGAAGATAGTCATGTTGGGGATAATCATATTGGAAATGCTCATGTTGGGGATAATCATGTTGAAGATAGTCATGTTGGAGATAATCATGTTGAAGATAGTCATGTTGGAGATAATCATGTTGAAGATAGTCATGTTGGAGATAATCATGTGATGATAGTCATGTTGGAGATAGTCATGTTGAAGATAGTCATGTTGGAAATAATCATGTTGAAGATAGTCATGTTGGAGATAATCATGTTGATGATAGTCATGTTGGAGATAGTCATGTTGAAGATAGTCATGTTGGAAATAATCATGTTGAAGATAGTCATGTTGGAGATAATCATGTTGAAGATAGTCATGTTGGAGAAAATCATGTTGATGATAGTCATGTTGGAAATAATCATGTTGAAGATAGTTATGTTGGAGATAATGATATTGGAAATGCTCTTGTTGGGGATAATCATGTTGTTATGTTGGAAAAAGTCAAGTTGGAGATACTCGCATCGGATATAGTCATGTTGAACATGTTTTGTCGTCATATTTGCAAGACCACAATGACATACTGGAGAATACACTTTACAATGTACGCAGACGACCTGGCTATGCCATTGACCAGCTTTGGAATGCAAGATGTCCAGGGAAAACTTTAAAGATGGACTTTAAATCCTGGCTGCTGCCCGTTAATGAAAAAAAACTACACACACACAGTTTGCAGCCTATCATGAAGAAACACATTCTCTGGAAATGTGAATATAAAAAAACACACACTTCCTATTGACCAAAACCCAACATATCTTTGGCGTCACCGTGGATCGCAGAATGACATGGGTAAATCATATAGACAAAGGAAACAAAAGAGACAGAAAAAGAACTGGTATTATGAAGAAATTAGCAGGAAATGACTGGGGAGCAGACAGCACTATCTTGAAATGACCATACACAGGAAGAGTAAGACTAGACCTAGAGTACGGAGTCACAGCCTAGGATGCAGCTTCGAAATCACAGCTTAGCAAAATTAACAGAACACAAAACCAGGCTGCCCGTATCATCACTGGTGCCCTGAAACCTACGCCTATAGAGACACTAGAAACAGTAACAGGCCCACAAACTTTGGAAGATAGACAGAAAACTAAAGTAATGCAACAAGCGGAGAAATACAAAAGGCTCTCTAACCACCCCATTCACCAAAGAATAACTGGCTTCTGAAAATTAAGACTAATGAGAAGCAACTTCACGACAATCTCCAAAAAAAATGCAAGACGAATTCAATCGCATCTCTTCGTGGCGTGGAGTATCAGGTGCATTGGTTATCCTAACAAAGCATCAGTTGCATGGTTTTCCCTTAACAATCATAACGTTAATACGACCACACCGGTAATACGAATGGGAGCTGATGAGGTGATCAGGGACAAGTTGATGACATACCTCGGAGTTAAGTTTGATCGCAGCCTGTGTTTTCGGGATCACGTTGACCATGTGATAACAAAATCCCGCAAAGGAGTAGCCGTCTTGAAGGTCATGGCAGCTGCCAACATCGAGCAGAAGCTACTTACCCTTCTGTTCCAGGGACTAGTCCTCGCACCAATAGAGTATGCCCTGGCAGTTCTTACGGTCAGTAAGGCGCAAATTGACAAGCTTGAGAAAATAGAGAATGAAGCTATGCACATTATCTTGGGGCGTACGAGGGACACTCTATGTGTAGCAATGAGGTATCTTCTTGACTTTCCAACCATGGATTACAGGATCAAGATATGGAGTTCATGAGCATACCTGAAGATAAGTGCAGATAAAGAGCATCCATTGCATCATGAGCTCAACACAGGAAAGGGTGTCAGGCTGAAAAAAGGCAAATCACGGGTGGGCCGAGCAGAAGATGTCATCTAACAGGTCTGTGGGCTTACCAATATCAACACTGGCGAGGAGTGGATACCAGTGCCTACGTCATTCAGAGGAACATTCTCGTGTATTGTCACACTCGACAGGAAATGTAGGGAACAGAACTCAGTCGTGGTCAATGCGAAGATCAACGGTCTCATCTGGGATAACACCGATGAGAAAGATGCAGTCATCTATGCAGACGGATCTGTAATACGACACCAAAGGAGTGCATAGACATTTACAGCACGTTCGGCAGGCAGAATAGTCAAGGATGAAAGTAGTGCATACGTCATGACCACGAGTAGCATGACGATGGAAGTGATGGCAGTGAGCAAGGCATTCATCTGGTTAGAGTCACAAGACTACACCCACGCCTGTATATTGAGTAATTTGATGAGCATGATAAGAAATGCGGAGGCGGGCTCTATACGAATGCAATGGTTAAAGTCATTGCAGAAGTCAAAAATACGTAAGATCAACTTTGGCTATGTCCCTGGACATTCGGGAGTACGGGGAAATGAAAGAGCGGACAGGTTGGCTAGCTGCGCTGTCGTTGAGGACGGTCAACCAATGGATTGGGCGGACATCATCAATGCCCTCCGAGATGCGGGAAGAGCACATGACTTTGACAACCACAAATCCACGTCACTCCTTTGGGTAAAAGAGATGGGAGTTTAGATGGGCACAGCCAGAAATGAGAAACTTAGTGGGTTGTAAGAAGACTTATCAACCAACACAGAACTGGAGTCGTCAGTCACTGGACACTGCGGGACTTGCTGAGGAGGGGATCTGAGCACCTATGGACATGTTCGAGTGCAATGATGATGACCAGGAAATAACTCAATAACTCAAGTGGCTATTACATGCCGAATATAGCGTGAGCATTCAGGTTCAATAGGGAGCCGCGATAGCTCAGTGGTTAGTGAACTGGACTACCACGGACAAGGGGTAGGGTTCGATCCTAACCGACGGCTTCCGGGTTCACCCAGCCTTAAATGGGTACCGGATTTTTTTCTGGGAAAGTAAAGCAGCACGGGCGTAATACTGACCACATTACCCCAAAAATCATGTGCTGAAGGTCTGTAAAATATAGGGTCACTAACACCATATTTCTCTATACGCCACTTGGCGTGACGGGGGTACTTTACTTTTTTTACTTATTCAAGTTCAATGCAGCAGAAGGCCAACGTCCTGGAGTCATGACTGGTCTAATCTACTAGAGTGCCGAGAAGCTAAATGACAGAAACACTTGCTGGATAGAGGAGGTCTGCTTCTGATGATCAGATTGCCCTCTGCTGCGAAGCTCTGTATAGAGAGTTTCCTGTTACTGTTGCAGTTCATCTTATTTTTTCTCTGTCATTTTTGCAGTTTTCAGGGACAACAGCCTGTTTTTTATGGGGGTTTTTTTTCTGTCGTGGTTCCGAAGGGGTGAGGGGGTTGTGGTTTATGCCTACCCAACTTCAAACATTTACATTTAATTGCCAGTCTTCACAGTGACTTACACCCCCCCCCCCCCCCACACACACACACACACTGACTCACTGAATTCGCCCTAGTTACTGCTGAACTAGAGATGAGCGCTTCACTTAAACACTGCCTTACAATGATTCATAATCGGCAGAATTGTAACAATCCAAGGTGAAGGACACATTCCACCCACGCTCGCGATGTCGTAACCGGCAACGACATATGTCAACATTCCGGCCCCTGGCATATACGTCAAATTCCACGCATCTTCATTCATGAAAGTTTATAAAGCCCACTGGAGACGAGGCCGCGAACGGAATCAAGCACAAGAGAACAAATATTACCTGGCCATATGTTTAAACGCTACACCGCTTGTATGATTGGATGTAGCAGAACGTTTAACACGCGCTACAATTAGCATAAGCTGCTTGGAAACGAAAGAACATTTGTATAGGAAACGACAAGTTTTATTTTTTGGTAAAGAGATGTCATGAATTCTTACTTTATACAAAAATAATATGTCTTGTTTTGTGAAGAGGAGACATAACATCCTTTTAAACACTTTCAAAGTCATTTTGGAAGGGAAGGTACACGGTAGAGGAAGAGGTGGAGGTGGAGGTGGAAGAGGATGAGGAGGCAGTCCAAGACTAAAGTGGGATGATAACATCAAAAAGTGGACAGGTTAACTTATGACAACGTGCAGCGTCAAGACCAGAGACAGAGAAAAAAGACGCTCCATGGTAGCCAACCGGTTTTACCGCCAGTTATAAATCTCATTTCTTGGTCTTGGGGTCTGTTGATCTTCACAAAATTTGACTTTGTTGCTATTTCACATGCTGCAATACCATACTCAAGCCGCGATAGCTTAAAGGTTAGTGAACTGGACTACAAAGGACAAGGTGTAGGGTTCGATCCCAATCGTCGGCTTCCACCCAGCCTTAAATGGGTACCGGATTTTTCTCTGAGAAAGTAAAGCGGCACGGGCGTAATACCGGCCACATTACCCTAAAAATCATGTGCTGAAGGTCTGTAAAATGTATGGTCACTAACACCATATACCCTATACGCTACTTGGCGTGACGGGGGCTCTATATTTTTTACTTTTACTTTTACTAATACCATATTCCCTATACGCCACTTGGCGTGACGGGGGCTCTATACTTTTTACTTTGACTAGTACCATACTCTATGACTGATCTCATCTCATGTAGAGCTTCTTTAACACACTTCCATCTGCTCCCCAAGTTGTGAAAGAAATATGGATTGTTCGTACCTCTACCTCCAACAAAACCACACTGTTCATCACTAATTTCTGGACTGATTTTGTTTCGCACTCTTCGCTTGATGATTCTTAGTAATATCTTAGTGACGTGACTCATAAGGCTTATTGTGCGATGAACGTCGCATTCAATTGCACCAGATTTCTTTGGTAGGGCTATAAATATTGATTTGAGCAGGTCGTCTGGTATTTATCCGCTGTTAAGATGGGCATAGCCAGAATGACTAGCTGCGCTGTCGTTGAGGACGGGCAACCAATGGATCGAGCGGACATCATCAGTGCCCTTCGATATGTGGGAAGAGCACAGGACCTCGACAAACACAAATCCACGTCACTTCTTCGGATTATGGAAACGGGAGTTAAGATGGGCACAGCCAGAAATGAGAAACTTAGTGGCCGTGTAAGAAGACTTATCAACCAACATAGAACTGGAGTCGTCAGTCGCTGGACACTGAGGGAATTGCTGAGGAGGGGATCTTAGTACCTAAGGACATGTTCGGAGTGCAATGATGATGACCCGCAAATAACTCAATACTCAATATCCGCTGTTGTAGATATCATTCAATATTTTTTTGTTAGTATTTCTATTCCATAATCACACATGGCTTCAATCTCTTATATAGGTATATTCTCTGGTCCTGGAGCTTTTTCTGCTTTCATATTGCGCAAGACGTCTTCCATTTCTTCTTTGAGTATTTCTGGTCCTTCCCCATTATCCTTAATATTTACTTCTTTTTTTCATCATTATAGAGATCTTTAATGTATTCTGCCCATCGTTCCCTTATACTTTCTTGTTCAATCAACAATTCTCTTTCCTTTGATCTTAAACATCCAGTTTTTGATTTGGTTTTTTTTTCCCCCTGTTAATTATTCAGTTTGTTTGTATATAGCTTTGGCATCTCATTTTTGTTGCAATTTCTTTCTGCATCTCTGTTTTAGCCATGCTTAGTTTGCTCCATTGCATTTTATTACAACTTCTTTATTTAATCTCATATACTCATCTTTGTTATCGTTATTTCTTCTTCTTGTATCCAGTAGCTGTAAAATGTTATCTGTCATCCATTTCTTTCTTGAATTTGTCCTCACTGGTAGTGTGAACTCTTTTGATTGGGGGTCTTGGTAGCCTAGTTGGGAAAACCATGCGAATGGGCTACCGACGTTCAGACCACCCGTGTTCGATCCCCGCTGGAAGCAGTGTGAGTTGTACTCTCGTTAGAAATAAAATACCCCCGCCCCCAGGTCGACCCAGCCGCTAGCAGAAATGAGTACCAGGGTAGTACTCTGGTAAGGTGAGGAATGCCGTTTCGCATCGTGAGTTTCGATGCTTGAAGCGACACTATCCAGAAGTCTCCGAACACGTCTGGATAGGCGGCCGAGCACATTTGGGTGAAAACTCGTGTACTAAGACGCCGATTCCAGTCTCGTACTTTACCTTTCCCTTTACTCTTTTGATGTTTTCCGCATTGATTCTTTTTGTATTTCTCACTGTTCAACAATGCTTTGTATCTTCTCTATTGCATTGTACCGATTCTGATTCTGATGTTATTTTTATCTTGGAACCTCTTATCTGATTTGAGTAAATTGAAATTTAACTTGATATTAACATAGGCTCGTTTTGTTGCTTTTAATTGTACTCTAAGCTTTCCCACTACTGCTACATGATCGCTATTGCAATCTGCCCCTGGTTTAGTTTTCACACAAACAAACTGCTCCTAAATCTGTTGATTATAATTTTTTATTTCTCTCTCCTAAGCCAAAATAACCAACCACTTCTTCAACTCTTTCCTTTCCTACTTTTGCATTAAGATCCCCTAGAACTATGATGTTTTCTTGTGGTTTGCACTGACGAAGTGTCATATTAAACTCGTGGTAAAGTTTATCAACTGTTTCCTCTGGACTGTCTGCTGTTGGTGCATAAACTTATAAGAGATTAATATTTATTGGCTTTCCATTCAATTTCACTAAAAGGATTCTGTCAGATATTGCCAAAAAATGTCATGGTTTTTTCTCCATTTGCATCCAAGATCATACCTACTCCACTTTGGTGTTCAGTATTTCCAGAATATATTATTTTATATTCATCACAATATATCTCCCCTGATCCAGTGTATCTCATTTCACACAGTCCCAATAAATGTAAATTCTTCATTTCCTGTTTAATGTTTTCTAGTTTTCCCATCTGCTTGAGTATTCTTACGTCCTAAGTTCCTATTTTCAGAGTCTGTTTTATCTTGTTTGGAGTAGCTTGATGACGATGTGGTACCAGCAGTACAGTACTAGATAATTTAAGTATCTATGGCTGCTGCAACTGCTGAGATCATACATGAGGCATTGAGGTAGCGCTGTGGTTGGTGAATTAATGAACTGTTAACAAGGAACAGATTCATTTTCAATACCAACCAGCTACTAGGTTCACCCAGTTTCCAGTAGGTAAATAGTAAAAGAAAAGTAAAGGTTCCTTTAAGCTTTGATAACAGTTTGGGGCACTTGGTTCTACCGACCATATTTTTCAATGACCACGCCACAATTTAAGTGATGTAGTCGGTACCACGCCAGGCCGCCTTTACTTCGTACAAGAAATTATGGTACCCATTTTTAGAAGCTGGGTGAATCCTGGAGCCTTTTCGATCCTAAAATAAAATCGCCACTTCGGGGAATTGAACCCGGCCTTCTGATCAAGAAGTAGCGAAGGCACTGGCCTCTCAACGACCAAGGCTTAAATCTAAAGTTTTTTTTTCTTTTTTAAAGCAAGAAGTCTGGCGTAATGCTGACCATATTAGCAAAGAAATGTACTGACAGTTTTTAAAAAAACAAAACATATGGGCACTGACACTATTTCATTTCTTCTCTTTCTGTCGTGGCACGAGCTGTTTTTCTACAGATCAGGTGAAGCGATGTATTGATCAGTTGTGTTTTGTTAATCATGTTGTCACGTTTAAATGAGACTTTCTCTTGACTCCAAACTGTACTTGTAAATGTTTTAACTTTACTTTTAATGCAAAGTGTTAAACTACATAGTATAAACATGTATTACTTTGTACAAACTATTCTTAACATCATTCTCTTTGTATCTTTCGCAGATGGTCGAGAACAAACGTACAAATAGTTTCACGTCTTGGAGTTTCAACACAAATTGTTTAAAATAATTTTTACAGTTTTGTGATTTTGAAAACCGTACATGAATTTGTATATTTATTTCAGTAATTATGATTCACTTTAGTCACATTTTATTAAAGGATACAATTTTTATGAAATAATTTTTTTTTAAAAAGAATATTCAATTATTCTTCATAATAAAGTAGCCAAGCTAAAATACAAGGAGAACGTACGCGCGAGTACAACGTGATTTGCGCTGTCCCACTAGTTCAGGAAGATAGCCAAACAGGCATAGAGTCATCTCTCAGAGAGCCAGTTTGTTCATTTCTAGTCAAAGCAACAACTTCGAAAGATTTTCTATTTATAACTGAACAAAAGATAACTTGCACGTTGACAACGATAACATAACACATAATAGTATCAACATATCTGTGAACTTCTGCGGATCTTGTTATCTGGCTATAACTGCCACTTTAGCGCTAATCGTATCAGGCAGCAAAGATGACGTCTGTCACCAATATTTGCATATTCACCTTCTTGCTGACACAGCTGAACAGTCTGACAGGTAAGGTACAATTACTTTATGTTTGCTATAATGTGTTTATGTAATTATTAGTGGCGTACCATCTTTGTGTGCTATACGTGCGGCGCACGCTCAAGTGAAATTGCTAAAAATTATTTCTATATGATAGTATGTTATAGTCCGTTCAGATTCGTTTGCCTAGACATTAATTTATTTTTTTCAAAAACTTATTGTTCATTTGCATTGATCTTTTGAAGTTAGGTTTAGAATACTAATGTCGCTATAAAAATATTTTTGTATCAAAGAAATGTGATCCAGTTTCAAAGATGCCTTATTTAACCTATATTAAAAAAAAGTTAATTGATATTATAAACACCGGCGGGATTATGTAGATGCTTACATCTCACAGCTGATTCTTTAACATATAGGCATGACCTTCACGGCTGAATGCGCACCGTCCTAAAATAGTTATGTTTCCACTATAAATTTTTATAAAGAAATGTTACATATGAAATTTCCCGTTTAGCACAAAATGACATTTTAGCCGAAACCGGAAATTATGTGACGTCAAAATCACGGCCGTAGACTCGAGTTCGAGTCATAATTCAGAGGCAAATCTCAATATTTACAGAAAGGAGGCGGCACTATCCATATTATCTTCTGCAAGCCTATGTGAGAATGAATATAAAGGCAAAATATTTTACTGAGCATAACATTGCTATAAAGATTTATCAATACTTCTGCAGAGAGCGTAAAAAGGGACATCTTTATTGTTCTTTATCAAACCCTGAGAAGAGAACAATGCTTATTTTAGGTTTGTGTAAACGTTCATTTGATCGAATAGTTAAAGGAAGCGGATATTTATTGCCAACAAATGCAAGAAAGCAAGGAAGGAAAGAAACGTTAGACAGTTTTGATAAGGACCTAGTAAAAAGAGAAATCTGTCGAATGTTTGATATAACGAAGAAGTGACACTTAGAAAGTTGAAGCTTTGGCTGAAAACTAACAACGACATTGAAATATCAAAAACTTCATTATGGAAAATATTAAGAAGTGCAGGCTTCACCTTTAGAAAGTATGCTGGTGGAAAAAAACATTATTTGTGAGAAGCCACATCTAGTAGCTCTTGGAAGCAAGTATTTACGTGAAGTGAAGGAAATGCGCGAAAATGATTATGATATTGTTTATTTAGATGAAACTTGGATCAACGCTCATCATACAAATGAAAAGGAATGGCAGTTAGCAGATGGAAGTATTAAAAGATCAGTACCAAGCAGTAAAGGGCAACGTTTGATAGTTGCACATGCAGGTAGCAGACATAATGGGTTGTTGCAGAATGCTCATCTCGTTTTCATTTCAAAATCCATAGACAATAGAGACTACCACTCCGAAATGAATGGGCACATATTTAAAGACTGGATCGAGAAAAGTATCCTTCCAATATTAGATCGACCTTCTTGTCTGATAATGGACAATGCTTCATACCATAACGTAGTTAACGTAGAAGATAGAATCCCAACATCATCAAGTACAAAAGATGCAATCAAAACGTGGCTCATAAAAGAACACATACAAGTTAACGACAGCTACTTGAAACCCGAATTGCTTAGCCTTGTAAAACAGACACAACGTACAAAGATATTTAAAATAGACAAGTTAATTCAAGAACATGGCTATAGATGTTTGAGACTACCTCCATATCATGCACACTTAAATCCTATAGAACTAGTTTGGGCAAAAGTTAAAGGACACGTAGCATATACAAATAAAACTTTCAAATTATGCGATGTTGAGACACTTACAAATCAGGCTCTATCAAATATAAATAAAGACTACTGGGTAAAATGTGAGGATCATGTGTTACGACAAGAAGAGGAATATTGGAAAAAGGATGGTTTGTTGTTTGTTCAGCCGAAAGCAGTAATCGACCTATTTGACTCGTCTGATTCTGAATGATCATTACTCTGATTAAGTCTACAGATAAATAGTTTGATTTGCAAAATTTCCTAGTTGATTTGTTAAACAGTTTATTGTTCAAGACCACCCAAGCAATCAAAAATATGTTATAAGCAAACCAACAACCATTACTTTGAATGGAAGCCTGCTTGAGTCAGTACAGAAGTTCAGCTATCTTGGATCCACTATTACAGCCACACTTTCCTTAGATGAGGAACTAAATGTACGTATTTGAAAGGCAGCGACAACATTTGGGAAACTCACACCAAGAGCATGGAACTATATCAAATTGACTCTACGAACAAAAGTTCTATATATAATTTAAAATTTGTATACTTGCCACCAAGTAAAATTTTATGGACACGCCTATGGGTCATCGTTGCACTAGATTACTGAAAAACATTTTGATTAGGGTCAAAATAATAGTTACATGGGCAAAGATCAAAGGAATTCGCCACCTTAAGAAAACCGTTATAGCTAGACATCGAGTAACACATATGTTCTCGTGACATGGACATTTTAACATCGTATGCCAAAATCATGTGAAATCATCAAGAACTTTTTGAATTATAAATCATAACATCTCGGCAAACGAATCTGAACGGACTATAACTATTATATAAATATATAAACCTATTACTAAAACAAAATTGTTACCTATAGCTGAGTTACGTTTGCCAACACATACAGATTTGCATATGTAAAAAAAAAAGTAAAGAGCCCCGTCCCGCCAAGTGACGTATAGGGAATATGGTGTTAATGACCATACATTTTACAGACCTTCACCGCTTGATTTTTTGGGGTAGTGTGGTCGGTATTACGCCCGTGCCGCTTTACTTCCCCCCCCCCAAAAAAAAAAAAAAATCCGGTACCCATTTAAGGCTGGGTGAACCCGGAAACAGTCGGTTGGGATCGAACCCTACCTCTTGTCCTTTGTAGTCCAGTTCGCTAACCATTGAGCTATCGCGGATCCCGATTTGTATATGTAGGACTTTATATTTATTTTCTAAGACAGTTTTCCTTTCTTGAGGTTGTGATTGAATTGTTTTATTAGAAAGCGAACAAATGATTGAGAATTGAGATATCAGACTTCCATAATAAGTGGTAAGTACATTGTTTTGTCATATTTTGCAACTTCCACGAAAATCGTTGAAGCCTGATACATGCACTGTTGACCATGACCTTGAATGTCATTTCTGTGGGGAAAAAAAAAAACTACGGAAGATGCTGGGAGTCCTGCCATTCAGACAAGTACCATAGCAACATTTTCTCACGACCCAGTAGCCATCATCATCATCATCAAGTACCGGGCCTGCTGGCGTAGGTGATCATGTCTCTCCACAACTTTCGATCTCGGCAGCTATTTATCATTTCTGTTGTTGACCTTCTGCCAACCCATTCTCTTAAGCTGTCTGGTATCTTTTCTCTTTGCTTCCCTCTATCTCTTCGTCCCTCAGTTTTCCCAGTTGTTACAATATATTCCAGTTGTTATCTTCTCATTACATGGCCAAAAAATGATGATTGTTTCTTCCTAATATTGGAAATTAGCTCTCCCTTTCCTTTGACCTCTTTCAGAACATTTTCATTACTCTTCTTAGCTGTCCATGGTATTCTCAACATTCTTCTGTAAAACCACATTTCTACAGACTCCAGTGATTTTCTTGTCTGTTGTACTATTGTCCATGATTCACATCCATATGTTAAGACTGGCTCCACATAACATTTAAGAATTCTTTATCTTGTTTCTATTTGTCAAAAATGGAATGCATCGTATCTTCCTCATTTTTTGGAAAGCTGCTTTTGCCTGAGTCATTCTGCATCTCACCTTTTTTGTACACCTTCCGTCTGAGGTTAACAAAGTTCCCAAATATTTAAACTCATTTAATTGTTTTAATATTGTTCCACTTGTCTTTATTTTGCACTGAGGTGATGTCTTTTTCTTTGTTGTTACCATTACTTTTGTTTTTATCCAGTAGCCTTACCAACTGCTAATTCATCTGGACATACCCCAAGAGAAGCCAGTTATAAGTCTGTGTATAATTGTATTGATTCTTCAATAGATAAATACAAGTAGTTTGTTAATGATAAAAAATCGAGGTGGAGCTTTTTATCTTGTTTGTTCTAGATACTACCTTAATGACGTAAACATACATCAGAAAACCAAAGGTCTTTCTATTAATTTACCTTCCACTAATTATAAGAAAACTACTGGTAAAGTGAGAAAAAAATATGATTCCTCTGAATATCATTAAAATACAATCGAGAAAGAAAATCGCCGTATTTTGCATGAAAAGAGAACTCTTTACTCTATCCTACATCAGCAATGCAAATCTGATATTATAGAGGAAAAAATGGTATGACCTCAGTATTTTGATGAGTAGTTTCTATTTCCTACTTAAAGAGGAAGTAGCTCTCACATAAAATATGAACATATTGTGAGAAATGTGATGGGACCGTGTGTTAAGGGTTTCAGTGACTGGCTTCAGAAACAGAGTCAACAAGCTACATATTGTAGTGACTGGCTTCAGAAACAGAGTGAACGAGCTACATATTGTAGTGACTAGCTTCAGAAACAGAGTGAACGAGCTACATATTGTAGTGACTGGCTTCAGAAACAGAGTGAACGAGCTACATATTGTAGTGACTGGCATCAGAAACAGAGTGAACGAGCTACATATTGTAGTAACTGTCTTCAGAAACAGAGTGAACGAGCTACATATTGTAGTGAGTGGCTTCAGAAACAGAGTGAACGAGCTACATATTGTAGTGACTGTCTTCAGTAATAGAGTGAACGAGCTACATATTGTAGTGACTGTCTTCAGTAATAGAGTGACCGAGCTACATATTGTAGTGACTGTCTTCAGTAATAGAGTGACCGAGCTACATATTGTAGTGACTGTCTTCAGTAACAGAGTGAACGAGTTACATATTGTAGTGACTGGCTTCAGAAACAGAGTGAACGAGCTACATATTGCAGTGAGTGGCTTCAGTAACAGAGTGGCGGAGCTACATATTGTAGTGACTGTCTTCAGTAACAGAGTGAACGAGCTACATATTGTAGCGACTGTCTTCAGTAACAGAGTGAACGAGCTACATATTGTAGTGACTGTCTTCAGTAACAGAGTGAACGAGCTACATATTGTAGTGACTGTCTTCAGTAACAGAGTGAACGAGCTACATATTGTAGTGACTGTCTTCAGTAACAGAGTGAACGAGCTACATATTGTAGTGGCTGTCTTAAGTAATAGAGTGACCGAGCTACATATTGCAGTGAGTTGCTTCAGAAACAGAGTGAACGAGCTACATATTACAGTGAGTGGCTTCAGTAACAGAGTGAACGAGCTACATATTGCAGTGAGTGACTTCAGAAACAGGGTAAACGAGCTACATATTGTAGTGACTGGCTTCAGAAATAGGGTAAACGAGCTACATATTGTAGTGACTGGCTTCAGAAACAGGGTAAACGAGCTACATATTGTAGTGACTGGCTTCAGAAACAGAGTAAACGAGCTACATATTGTAGTGACTGCTTCAGAAACAGGGTAAAAGAGCTACATATTGCAGTAAAGACACAGCTTGTGAAATGTTACATGGAAGAGGTATTTGATGATCAGTTTGCTGCTAAAATTAAGGGGTAACAATTTGCTTTAATGGCTGATGAATCCACAAACACATCTGAAAAAATCTGAACTGTTCATAAGTGTGTCAGGCAACAATCAACAGCCCTTATTGAAATGTTCTTTACTGCTATGAACAGAATAATGACTCCACTAAGAAACCAGCAAGGAGATAGTTCACTGAATCACTGCATGAGTTTTTCTATTGAAATGGGAAGATTCCAAGTGAAGAATTTTTATGTAAAAGTTTGGAGCGCTAAGGCATTAAGAAAGATAGACATGTACGTCAGTTTGAAATGAGGACCTAAACAGGAGACAGAAACTACAGGTAAGTGAGAGACAGGTGACAGATTTTATTGAAGACGCTAAATTGTCTTTCCTTCAAATGGTTTCCCCACCTCTTCCCCCCCCCCCCCCCCCCGATTAGAAAAATTTAACACCACCTCCGCCCACCCCCATTTTTTTTTTACTGAAACCGACTATTTTTAAAACATAATTTGTTTAAACAATCATCGCCATTGAAGAAATACACCTGGAGACAGTTCAGAGTTACAACTACCTGGGACACACTATAACCAGTGATGGAAAATGTACAACTGAAATAAACAAAAGAATAGGTATGGCAAAAGTAATTTTTCGCCCTTGCGCTGAAAGGGAAGTAAAGAATAGCGGCGCTGTACCCTACCAGGCATGTTCGTAAGAGGCGAGAAAGGAGGGTTAGGCATGGGACTGGCTATCCCATACTGTAAAAAAAAATAAGCCGAAAAAAACTTCACAAACATGGACATGGCAAAGAGAGAAAATGTAAATCCGCCATCCAGGAAAGAGAAGGGCTCTCTGTCTCTTAAGAGACATGGAGAAGACAGATAGAAGCAGAGATGAATATGATGGGGAAGACATGGAATGATCTTAAAAGAATGGCAAAAAACCAGAACGACTTGGAAAGTGTTTGTTGAAGACCTATGCTTCACTGGGAGCTAAAAAGGTAGAAGAAGAAGAAGAACAAGTAATTTTAATGCCATGAAAAATATACTAACATCAAAACAAATAACACCAGGGCTAAAACTAAGAATAGCAAAATATTACATCTTCTCAATATTCCTGTATGGTGCAGAAACATGGACATTAGACAAGAAAAAAGAACAGAAAATTGAAGACTTTGAAATGTGGATTTATAGAAGAATAGGTAGAATTGGATGGAAATAAAAGAAAACAAACGATGAAGTTGACACTTTAAGTTTTAAAAAACTGTAACGGTAGTCCCATAAGGTTTAACGTTGTAGGTAAGGGTAGCATTGATGTTTGTTTGTTTGTTTGTTTATTTGTTTGTTTGTTTGCTTGTTTGCGATCCCCCCAGCTTTATATCTCAAGCCAAGTCCTGAGGGACTGATTTTTGCATGAATATTACTTTTTTCTATTTTTCACACCGGGCAGCCGTGTGCTCAGATTTCCCCGCCATACAGGCAGATATTCTCAGACTTCAGAGATACTCTCCTATTATTATCGTTGAAAGTTTAACGTTTTGGGGAGATTTTTCCTTTTAAGTTCCCCCGGACAGCGACCATTTTTCTGGCCTTTTCAGTTTCCAGCTGCCAAGGGTTCTTTAACGTGCGCATAATGCACATGGGGCCTTCTGTTTTTCGCTTTTTCCGAGAGGACTAGGCATCTGGATCTCACTACCCAGAGACCAGGGAAGGCAAAACCAAGAATTGGATTTAAATATATATTTTTTAAATTCTCAACCGTTTGTTTGGGGATCGAACGCAGGACCTTCTTGCCTAGACGCCGACGTCTTACCTCTAGACCACCCAGCCCCCACCCACCCCCCACCCCCCACTCCCCAGTCAGTGAAACAATAAATGCCGTCGTACAAGGTCATGGTTTAGTGGTGAGGAAGTCAGTGCTCTCCTTTCACGCCCTTATAACCTTTCCCGAAATTAATTGAGTCATGTACCCATTTTATTTTTTTCTTCTGATTTTCGACTGAAGAATATAAGGCTTGGACTTAGCCCCACGTTACATTAATCAGGGGTTAAGGCAAAGAAATGCAAATGAATGCGTAAAAATGCGAAGCTGCAGTAAAGCTAAATGTGAGGGAGAATTGAAACAAAAAATAGAAAAAAATACTATGGTAAAAGCTTTATGTGATTGACAGGCGTCACATATTCCGTTTCATTAAATCACCAAGCTCGCGTGCAACCCACAATTCCACTGACGAAAATTTAAAGACAAAACAAACACTAGAGAACAAATGCCGATGTTCATGCACCTACTATATTTAATGTATGGAATTCCTAAAAGTCACGTGTTTAGATTTTCCAAGAATTCTTGACATTACTGCTGCTCGTCTAGAAATGTACGTTGAAGGACCAACTGCTGGGTGACGTAATTTCACGTGACACGCATTGATGTGGACTAAACCAGTATTCGCCAAACTAAATTAGTACGCCGGATACTCCTCCAATTTAAATTCCTTGGCGAACTTGTATATGGATGCCATGGATACCTGTCTACCTACATGATCTATTTTTGTCGCTCAACCTTGTTACTTCTACAAGAATGCGTACAAATGACTATAAATATAATTACAATTATAACAGAAATAAGAATAAAGAAAAGCTATGTATATATATATATAGATAACTGATGTCAAGGTAGAACAATGGGTAGTAACAAGCTGTCGAGTTATTTCCCCCTGACAGACCCGCTTAGACGTCACTATCATTAAACGGCAACAGGTATGTGAGAATTTTATCTGGGAAAGAAAGGCGACATGACATAATACTGACCATATTGTCCATGAATGTATGGTACTGGTTAAGAAAAATATGTTATCAATAATATCATATTCGCTACAGATACTTCACTGTATATGAAGTCAGATACACGCCATTCTGACTTCATCTTCTTCTTGAATTACATCAATAGCACAATCTGATTAAATAAATCATTAACAATAAATAAAATTGTTTTTATGACTGCATGATATCAAATTAATCATAACTATAGCCAATTAAAACACTGAATTAAAGTTATTCATAATTTCATCATCATCATGTACCATGCCTGCTGGCGTAGGTGATCATGTCTCTCCACAACTTTCGATCTCGATAGAAATGTATCATTTCTGTTGTTGACCTTCTGCCAAGCCATTCTCTTAATCTGTCTGGTATCTTTTCTCTTTGCTTCCCTCTATCTCTTCGTCCCTCAATTTTTCCAGTTGTCACAATATATTCCAGCTGTCGCCTTCTCATTATATGGCCACAAAATGATGATTGTTTCTTCCTAATATTGGAAATTAGCTCTCTTTTTTTGCTTTGCCTCTTTCAGAGCGTTTTCATTACTCTTCCTATCTGTCCATGGTATTCTCAGCATTCTTTTGGAAAACCACATTTCTATAACCACAAACGATGTTCTTATCTGTTGTCCTATAGTCAGTCTATGATTCACATCCATATGTTAAGACTGGTTGTACATAACATTTAATAACTCTTTTTCTTGTTTCTATTATCATAAATGGATTGGACAGTATCTTCCTCATTGCTTGGAAAGCTGCTTTTGTCTATAACTGCAAGATCTAAAATTTAGTCATAACTATAGCCAATTAAATAGTGAAGTAAAATTATTCATAATTTAGACAAATTTAAATAAATTACAAATAATCATTACCTAAAAATGTCAGGTACAATTTATTTAGAGGAATTACTTCAAATCTAATGCACATTTTGTTTGATATTTTCTGTTTGATTTAAAACACATTCACATTCAATTACATTTACATGTTTGTTTGTTTGTTTGTTTATTTGTTTGTTTGTTGTTTTGTTTTTTATTGTAGGGTTAATCATACCTCCTTGAGACAAAAACGAGATATTAGGATAACAAAAACGAGATATAAGATAACAAAAACGAGATATAAGATAACAGAAACGAGATATTAGGATAACAAAAACGAGATATAAGATAACAAAAACGAGATATAAGATAACAGAAACGAGATATTAGGATAACAAAAACGAGATATAAGATAACAAAAACGAGATATAAGATAACAAAAACGAGATATTAGGATAACAAAAACGAGATATAAGATAACAAAAACGAGATATTAGGATAACAAAAACGAGATATAAGATAACAAAAACGAGATATTAGGATAACAAAAACGAGATATAAGATAACAAAAACGAGATATAAGATAACAAAAACGAGATATTAGGATAACAAAAACGAGATACAAGATAACAAAAACGAGATATTAGGATAACAAAAACGAGATATTAGGATAACAAAAACGAGATATAAGATAACAAAAACGAGATATTAGGATAACAAAAACGAGATATAAGATAACAAAAACGAGATATTAGGATAACAAAAACGAGATATAAGATAACAAAAACGAGATATAAGATAACAAAAACGAGAAATAAAATAACAAAACTACTTTGTGCGTCCAGCTTTGTCCGTACCGCTTTGTCCAACTTTGTCTGTCCAACTTTGTCCGTCCAGCTTTGTCCGTTAAACTTTGTCCGTCCAACTTTGTCCGTTAAACTTTGTCCGTCCAACTTTGCCCATCCAACTTTGTCCGTCCAACTTTGTCCATCCAGCTTTGTCCGTCCAATATTGGCCGTCCAGCTTTGTCCGTTCAACTTTGCCCATCCAACTTTGTCCGTCCAACTTTGTCCGTCCAACTTTGCCCATCCAACTTTGTCCGTCCAACTTTGTCCGTCCAACTTTGCCCATCCAACTTTGTCCGTCAACTTTGTCCGTCCAACTTTGCCCATCCAACTTTGTCCGTCCAACTTTGTCCGTCCAACTTTGTCCATCCAGCTTTGTCCGTTAAACTTTGTCCGTCCAACTTTGCCTATCCAACTTTGTCCGTCCAACTTTGTCCATCCAGCTTTGTCCGTCCAATATTGGCCGTCCAGCTTTGTCCGTCCAGCTTTGTCCGTCCAGCTTTGTCCGACCAACTTTGTCCGACCAACTTTGTCCATCCAGCTTTGTCCGTCCAATATTGTCCGTCCAGCTTTGTCCGTCCAGCTTTGTCCGTCCAACTTTGTCCGTCAAACTTTGTACTTCCAAAAGCGGTAAGTTTTTTTATTCTGACCTACGGGATTTCGAGATTCACTAAGCTTCTGAAAATGTGTACAAGAATATATTTTTTAATTGGTTGGGAAAAAAGGCGTTGGGGAGGGGGGGTGTGGCGTGATAACGGTATACACCACTCTTAAAATGTTTCTTTGTTCATCAAAACAATATTTGCAGCTGTACAATATCCTCAAAGCCTGTGATATATAATTGTAGGGAGCGAAGTATTATAGATAATTGGAAGTAAACACGGAAGCATACTCTTTGAGAACAAGGAAATAAATGCAGTGCTGCGGTAAATCTGGAAGCAGGAGCAAGTGGTATGGTGTAACGTACACTTCTACAAGGTACGGTGACAACGTTACAAAAAAAGAAACACAACACAATAATGGCGTTTCGGGCTAAATGCTGTTTTCCTCAGAAAACGAGAACAACAAAAACAATCACGAACTAAAGTTAACTCTACTACATCTTGGATGAGAGGGTCATGTAAATCAAGGAGAATTAAATATAAATAAAACATAAATCATACTCTTAATTTATTCTCCACATCAGCGAATCGGATAATTATTTTTGGTTTCAGTTGGGTCGACTGAGGAGTGTCAGACTACAAGTAAACCACTATCATTTTATTATCATGCCAACGCGCTAACCAATGCAATGTTCCTTGGCAGTGGCCATTTTTTTTCTACTTTCTAAATACTTTTAACCGTGAAGGAATCTTAAACATGTGCAGCGTGCACACGGAACTTCCTGTTGTGTGTGTGTGTGTTTTTTTGCTTTCCCTAATCCGAGCGGGCTAATCATCGTATCTCACTACCCAAACATCAGAGGAGGGTATAAGCCACGAAGAAGCCACGCATTCAGAAAGAAAGAAATTCCCACTACCTGTGGCGGTATTCACTTTCTTGTTCAGAAAGAAAGAAATTCCCACTACCTGTGGCGGTATTCACCTTCTTGTTCAGAAAGAAAGAAATTCCCACTACCTGTGGCGGTATTCACCTTCTTGTTCAGAAAGAAAGAAATTCCCACTACCTGTGGCGGTATTCACTTTCTTGTTCAGAAAGAAAGAAATTCCCACTACCTGTGGCGGTATTCACCTTCTTGTTCAGAAAGAAAGAAATTCCCACTACCTGTGGCGGTATTCACCTTCTTGTTCAAAAAGAAAGAAATTCCCACTACCTGTGGCGGTATTCACCTTCTTGTTCAGAAAGAAAGAAATTCCCACTACCTGTGGCGGTATTCACCTTCTTGTTCAGAAGTCGACGCCTAACTTCTAGGCTACCCAGAACCGTGGTCTAATATAACCACAGGGACATTGAGGTTGACGAGAGGACACTGAGGTTGACGAGAGGATATAGAGGTTGACGAGAGGACATTGAGGTTGACGAGAGGATATTGAGATTGACGAGAGGACATTGAGGTTGACGAGAGGATATTGAGGTTGACGAGAGGATATTGAGGTTGATGAGAGGATATTGAGGTTGACGAGACGATATTGAGGTTGATGAGAGGACATTGAGGTTGACGAGAGGATATTGAGGTTGATGAGAGGACATTGAGGTTGACGAGAGGATATTGAGGTTGATGAGAGGACATTGAGGTTGACGAGAGGATATTGAGGTTCACGAGAGGACATTGAGGTTCACGAGAGGATATTGAGGTTGACGAGAGGATATTGAGGTTGATGAGAGGATATTGAGGTTGATGAGAGGATATTGAGGATGATGAGAGGATATTGAGGTTGATGAGAGGACATAGAGATTGACGAGAGGATATTGCGGTTGACAAAAGGATATTGAGGTTGACGAGAGGACATTGAGGTTGACGAGAGGACATTGAGGTTGACGAGAGGATATTGAGGTTGACGAGAGGACATTGAGATTGACGAGAGGATATTGAGGTTGACGAGAGGACATTGAGATTGACGAGAGGATATTGAGGTTGATGAGAGGATATTGAAGTTGGTAAGAGGATATTGAGGTTGATGAGAGGATATTGAGGTTGATGAGAGGATATTGAGGTTGACGAGAGGATATTGAGGTTGATGAGAGGATATTGAGGTTGACGAGAGGATATTGAGGTTGACGAGAGGATATTGAGGTTGATGAGATGATATTGAGGTTGACGAGAGGATATTGAGGTTGATGAGAGGATATTGAGGTTGATGAGAGGATATTGAGGTTGACGAGAGGATATTGAGGTTGACGAGAGGATATTGAGGTTAACGAGAGGATATTGAGGTTGATGAGAGGATATTGAGGTTTATGAGAGGATATTGAGGTTGACGAGAGGATATTGAGGTTGATGAGAGGATATTGAGGTTGATGAGAGGATATTGAGGTTGACGAGAGGATATTGAGGTTGACGAGAGGATATTGAGGTTGACGAGAGGATATTGAGGTTGATGAGAGGATATTGAGGTTGATGAGAGTATATTGAGGTTGACGAGAGGATATTGAGGTTGACGAGAGGATATTGAGGTTTACGAGAGAATATTGAGATTGACGAGAGGATATTGAGGTTGACGAGAGGATATTGAGGTTCACGAGAGGACATTGAGGTTCACGAGAGGATATTGAGGTTGACGAGAGGATATTGAGGTTGACGAGAGGATATTGAGGTTGACGAGAGGATATTGAGGTTGACGAGAGGACATTAAGATTGACGAGAGGATATTGCGGTTGACAAAAGGATATTGAGGTTGACGAGAGGACATTGAGGTTGACGAGAGGACATTGAGGTTGACGATAGGATATTGAGGTTGACGAGAGGACATTGAGATTGACGAGAGGATATTCAGGTTGACGAGAGGACATTGAGATTGACGAGAGGATATTGAGGTTGATGAGAGGATATTGAAGTTGGTGAGAGGATATTGAGGTTGATGAGAGGATATTGAGGTTGATGAGAGGATATTGAGGTTGACGAGAGGATATTGAGGTTGATGAGAGGATATTGAGGTTGACGAGAGGATATTGAGGTTGATGAGAGGATATTGAGGTTGACGAGATGATATTGAGGTTGACGAGAGGATATTGAGGTTGATGAGAGGATATTGAGGTTGATGAGAGGATATTGAGGTTGACGAGAGGATATTGAGGTTGCCGAGAGGATATTGGGGTTAACGAGATGATATTGAGGTTGACGAGAGGATATTGAGGTTGATGAGAGGATATTGAGGTTGACGAGATGATATTGAGGTTGATGAGAGGATATTGAGATTGACGAGAGGATAGTCAGGTTGATGAGAGGATATTGAGTTGATGAGAGTATATTGAGGTTGACGAGAGGATATTGAGGTTGACGAGAGGATATTGAGGTTGACAAGAGGATATTGAGGTTGACGAGAGGATATTCAGGTTGATGAGAGGATATTCAGGTTGACGAGAGGATATTGAGGTTGACGAGAGGATATTGAGGTTGACGAGAGGATATTGAGGTTGACGAGAGGATATTGAGGTTGATGAGAGGATATTAAGGTTGACGAGAGGACATTGAGGTTGACGAGAGGATATTGAGGTTGACGAGAGGACATTGAGGTTGACGAGAGGACATTAAGGTTGACGAGAGGACATTGAGGTTGACGAGAGGATATTGAGGTTGACGAGATGATATTGAGGTTGATGAGAGGACATAGAGATTGACGAGAGGATATTGAGGTTGACGAGAGGATATTGAGGTTGACTAGAGGATATTGACGTTGACGAGAGGATATTGAGGTTGACGAGAGGATATTGAGGTTGATGAGAGGATATTGAGGTTGACGAGAGGATATTGAGGTTGATGACAGGATATTGAGATTGACGAGAGGATAGTGAGTTTGATGAGAGGATATTGAGGTTGATGAGAGTATATTGAGGTTGACGAGAGGATATTGAGGTTGACGAGAGGATATTGAAGTTGACGAGGGGATATTGAGGTTGACGAGAGGATATTGAGGTTGACGAGAGGATATTGAGGTTGATGAGAGGATATTGAGGTTGACGAGAGGACATTGAGGTTGACGAGAGGATATTGAGGTTGACGAGAGGATATTGAGGTTGATGAGAGGATATTGAGGTTGACGAGAGGATATTGAGGTTTACGAGAGGATATTGAGGTTGACGAGAGGACATTGAGGTTGTCGAGAGGATATTGAGGTTGACGAGAGGATATTGAGGTTGACAAGAGGACATTGAGATTGATGAGAGGACATTGAGGTTGACGAGAGGATATTGAGGTTGACTAGAGGATATTGAGGTTGACGAGATGATATTGAGGTTGACGAGAGGATATTGAGGTTGATGAGAGGATATTGAGGTTGACGAGATGATATTGAGGTTGATGAGAGGATATTGAGATTGACGAGAGGATAGTCCGGTTGATGAGAGGATATTGAGGTTGATGAGAGTATATTGAGGTTGACGAGAGGATATTGAGGTTGACGAGAGGATATTGAGGTTGACAAGAGGATATTGAGGTTGACGAGAGGATATTCAGGTTGATGAGAGGATATTCAGGTTGACGAGAGGATATTGAGGTTGACGAGAGGATATTGAGGTTGACGAGAGGATATTGAGGTTGACGAGAGGATATTGAGGTTGATGAGAGGATATTAAGGTTGACGAGAGGACATTGAGGTTGACGAGAGGATATTGAGGTTGACGAGAGGACATTGAGGTTGACGAGAGGACATTAAGGTTGACGAGAGGACATTGAGGTTGACGAGAGGATATTGAGGTTGACGAGATGATATTGAGGTTGATGAGAGGACATAGAGATTGACGATAGGACATTGAGGTTGACGAGAGGATATTGAGGTTGACTAGAGGATATTGACGTTGACGAGAGGATATTGAGGTTGACGAGAGGATATTGAGGTTGATGAGAGGATATTGAGGTTGACGAGAGGATATTGAGGTTGATGACAGGATATTGAGATTGACGAGAGGATAGTGAGTTTGATGAGAGGATATTGAGGTTGATGAGAGTATATTGAGGTTGACGAGAGGATATTGAGGTTGACGAGAGGATATTGAGGTTGACGAGAGGATATTGAGGTTGATGAGAGGATATTGAGGTTGACGAGAGGACATTGAGGTTGACGAGAGGATATTGAGGTTGACGAGAGGATATTGAGGTTGATGAGAGGATATTGAGGTTGACGAGAGGATATTGAGGTTTACGAGAGGATATTGAGGTTGACGAGAGGACATTGAGGTTGACGAGAGGATATTGAGGTTGACGAGAGGATACTGAGGTTGACAAGAGGACATTGAGATTGATGAGAGGACATTGGGGTTGACGAGAGGATATTGAGGTTGACGACATCGTCATCATCATGTGCTATACCAGTTGGTGCAAGCGATCATGTCCTTCCACAATCTTATATCTATAGTGCATCGTATCAGTTCTGTTGTTAACTGTTTTCCATGCCATGACACAAAGTTATCCAGTATTTTCTCATTTTTGTCGTCCGCGATCTCTCTTTCCTTTTATTTTGCCAGTTGTAACCAAGTATTCCAATTTTCATCTTCTCATGATATTCCCGAAAAATGTTGATTGCTTCTTTCTGTTTTTTAGGAGCTCCCTCTTTGTGTTGGCCTCTTTGAGAATTTCCTCATTGGTCTTTTTAGCTGTCCAGGGAACTTTCAACATTCTTCTGAGAAATCCAATCTCTGTGGCCTCTAATCGTCTTTTCATTTGTTTGTCTACGATTCGCTTCCATAGGTCAGAATTGGTTCTATATAGCACCGATGAACTCTATTTCTCATTTCTATTGACATAGATTTGTTGCATATGATATTTTTCATTTTCTGAAATGCTATTTTGGCCTGAGCTATTCTACTTTTTAATCACCGACATCGTATCTTGCCAAAGATATGACCAAAAAAAAAAAATCGCCAACATCAATAATAACCGTTCCGCCACTACATTGGGAGCCGGGATTACTCAGTCGTTAGTGAACTGGACTACAAAGGAAAAGAGGTCGGGTTCGATCATGATCGACGGCTTCCAGGTTCACCCATCCTTAAATGGGTACCGGATTTTTTTTCTGGTAAAGTAAAGTGCTACAGGCGTACTACCGACCACATTACCACAAAAATATTGCTCCGAAGGTCTGTAAAAATTATGGTCACTAACACCATATTCCGTATGAGCCACTTGGCGTGACGGGGCTCTTTACTCTTTTCACTTTTTTTACGCTACTAGATGATGAGTACAATCTTTCCTTATTGCGCCGATTACTTGCCTTGACACATTTAGAATCAGGTTTGCGTCTCAGATTAGAACAAGTTGAAAATCACTGGTTTACTGAAAAGATACACTTAAAGTGATATGTCGAAAAACAGTGACACGTATATATTTAATTCTGAACGTTTATAACGGCGCTCCAAAACAAAACAGAGTGTATTCAGAAACATTGAGAAAAAAAAAATGGAAACGGGGCAAGGACGAGCAAGCAGCAGGGTTTTGTCACGAAATGTTTTCATTACTAAAATCTGGCCAATATGAAGGAACGGATGCCCTAATGGGGGTGTAGGAGGAACAGATGTAAACATGCGGTTGTAACTGCGCTATTCTTGTCACATTCCCACTCACGATATCAAAATGCTTGATATAAATACACATCTGTGATATAAATAGGATTCATCACAAATATTTACCCAAAGTAAGTCACCCACAAAATGTGCGCGATACGAAGGTTGAGGTAAACCCACTGAAGTAGGAGGTTTTCATAATAATAATAATATCAAAAGAACAGGTAGGGGAACATAAGATATGGAACGATATTAAAAGAATGGCAAGAAACAGAATGGCTTGGAAAGTGTTTGTTGAATGCCTATGCTCCACAGGAAGCTGAAAGGTAGAAGAAGAAGAGGGGAACATAGTTGCAAAAAAAAAAAAAAAAACCATCATAAAGTAAGTAACAGAGCTCAAATATCTAGAGAAAAAAAGCATTCTCTGAAAATTGTAAAATGGATGAAGAAAATATAAACTGGATGTAACAAAAGGCAAACCAAATATTGGGACAGCAAGCCCCTATAATTGAGCGCGAGACAGTACCTACCATCACAGAGAAACATTTTATACAGAGTATGTTCATTTCAGGGGAGCAGCGATAGCTCAGTGGTTAGTGAACTGAACTACAAAGCACAAGAGGTAGGGTTCGGCCCCAACCGACGGCTTCCGGTTCACCGGGTACCATATCTTTTTCTGGGAAAGTAAAGCGGTACGGGCGTAATACCGACCACATTACCCCAAAAATCATGTGCTGAAGGTCTGTACAATTTATGGTCACTAACACCATATTCCCTATACGCCACTTGGCGGGACGGAGGGCTCTTTCCTTTTTTTTATGTTCATTTCGACCGTGCGTTATCAGCGCTAAACATGGTCCTTCGCAAATCAACATAAAATTAATCTTGACATCACAGAGATAAGATGTTTGAGGAAAACGTTTTCAGTGACCAGAAGAGACAGAATAAGAAATGATTTCGTAAGAGAGAGATTTGATATTAAATCAATTCTGAACTACATACAAAGACGACGAATGAAATGGTCTGTTCAAATGAAAAGAATGGCAATATATTCTATACCATACACAACATAAGAGGAAATGGAAGAAGAGCAAGAGTAATGTGGGTTAACAGCATCCGAGAAACGCTAGAACATCATTTTGACAATGGTAGAAGCTGTCAGATTGGCAAGAATTTTGTATCTCCCTTGTAACCAGAAACGAGATAAGAGGAGATGAGGAGAAGGAGAAAAGGGGATAGGTGGTAGGGAGGAGAAGGAGAAAAGGGGATAGGTGGTAGAAAGGAGAAGGAGAAAAGGGGATAGGTGGTAGGGAGGAGAAGGAGAAAAGGGGATAGGTGGTAGAAAGGAGAAGGAGAAAATGGGACAGGTGGTAGGGAGGAGAAGGAGAAAAGGGGATAGGTGGTAGAAAGGAGAAGGAGAAAATGGGACAGGTGGTAGGGAGGAGAAGGAGAAAAGGGGATAGGTGGTAGGGAGGAGAAGGAGAAAAGGGGATAGGTGGTAGGGAGGAGAAGGAGAAAACGGGATAGGTGGTAGGGAGGAGAAGGAGAAAAGGGGATAGGTGGTAGGGAGGAGAAGGAGAAAACGGGACAGGTGGTAGGGAGGAGAAGGAGAAAACGGGATAGGTGGTAGGGAGGAGAAGGAGAAAAGGGGATAGGTGGTAGGGAGGAGAAGGAGAAAAAGGGGATAGGTGGTAGGGAGGAGAAGGAGAAAACGGGATAGGTGGTAGGGAGGAGAAGGAGAAAAGGGGATAGGTGGTAGGGAGGAGAAGGAGAAAACGGGATAGGTGGTAGGGAGGAGAAGGAGAAAACGGGATAGGTGGTAGGGAGGAGAAGGAGAAAACGGGATAGGTGGTAGGGAGGAGAAGGAGAAAACGGGATAGGTGGTAGGGAGGAGAAGGAGAAAACGGGATAGGTGGTAGGGAGGAGAAGGAGAAAACGGGATAGGTGGTAGGGAGGAGAAGGAGAAAACGGGATAGGTGGTAGGGAGGAGAAGGAGAAAACGGGATAGGTGGTAGGGAGGAGAAGGAGAAAACGGGATAGGTGGTAGGGAGGAGAAGGAGAAAACGGGATAGGTGGTAGGGAGGAGAAGGAGAAAACGGGATAGGTGGTAGGGAGGAGAAGGAGAAAACGGGATAGGTGGTAGGGAGGAGAAGGAGAAAACGGGATAGGTGGTAGGGAGGAGAAGGAGAAAACGGGATAGGTGGTAGGGAGGAGAAGGAGAAAACGGATAGGTGGGAGGGAGGAGAAGGAGAAAACGGGATAGGTGGTAGGGAGGAGAAGGAGAAAACGGGATAGGTGGTAGGGAGGAGAAGGAGAAAACGGGATAGGTGGTAGGGAGGAGAAGGAGAAAACGGGATAGGTGGTAGGGAGGAGAAGGAGAAAACGGTATAGGTGGTAGGGAGGAGAAGGAGAAAACGGGATAGGTGGTAGGGAGGAGAAGGAGAAAACGGTATAGGTGGTAGGGAGGAGAAGGAGGAACAGGGGGAGTTTCGAAGGTTGGATTTTAAAAAAATGATGGAGGACGCTTTTCGTTATCAGTGGAGTGAATCAAAACTAACCAATACCTGAGGATAAGCAAACAAGACTGCTGTGGATCATGTTCAATTCTAATCGACGACTCCCAGTTTCTTTCAACCTTAAATGGGTACCAGAAACTTCCCTCGGAAAGAAAAACGCATTGGCGTAGTGCTGACCACGTTTCTAATAAGATGTGCCTATGGTCGGAAAACATGAGCACTTACGATATGTGCGGACTCTCTTTCTCTCCGTGATACAGGAGCTTACGTCATGCTTTGTGTTTTCCCCCGTTGACAGAACAAAGTTTCCAGTCCTGTCCAGGTATCCATTTTGTTGTTTATGTTGATATGCCAGGTTTGACGTAGAAGTACAACAAAGTTGTTGCATGTCTGAAGAAGGTGTTCTGGTGTCTGCATCCTCTTTTGCAAATAAAATGGAATGAAGCAAAAGAAGCATGGCTAAAAGAGAGATGCAAAGAGATTGAAATGCAACAAAAAAAAAAAAAAAGATATGTCAAAGCTATCTACAAACAAATTGAGGAATTAACATTAAGAAAAACGCAATCACAAACTGGATGTTAAGATCAAACGAAGGAGAGCTCTTGATTCAACAAGAAAGCATGAGTGGGCGATAGACATAATACATTAAAGATCTTTATGATTACTAATGAAAATAAGTAAATATTCAGGGTAATGGAGAACCAGAAATACTTAAAGTAGAAGTGGAAGACGTCTTGCGAAATATGAAAGCAAGAAAAACTCCTGCACCCGACAATATAACTAAAGAAGAGGTTGAAGCCATGAGTGATTTTGGAATAGAAATAATAACAAAAATAGTGAATGATATCTACAACAGCGGATATACATATATACCAGACGACCTGCTCAAATCAATATTCATAGCTCTACCAAAGAAATCTGGTGCGATTGAATGCGGTGATCATCGCACAATAAGCCTTATGAGCCACATGACTAAAATATTACTAAGAATCTTCATGCGAAGGGTGCGAAACAAAATCAGTTCAGAAATTAGCGATGAACAGTGTGGTTTGTTAGAGTAAAAAAGGAACAAGAAATGCCTTATACATCATACGATCTTTAGTAGAAGGAGCGATAGAGGTGAATCAGATCTATACCTGTGTTTCATAGATTACACCAAGGCATTTGACAAAGTAAAGCACCAAGAAATAATCAACATTTTAGAAAGCATAAACGTAGACAGCAAAGATCTGAGAATAATAAAGAACATGTACTGGCAACAAACAGCGGCCATAAGAACTGGAAATCAATCGGGAATGTTTCAACAAATAAAATAGGATGTTAGGCAAGGTTGTGTGCTGTTACCAGATTTATTTAACATGTTATGTAAGATTATTTTAAGACAAACATAAAGGACATAACTGGAATAACAATTGAATGTAATAATATAAATAACCTCAGTTATGCTGACGATACGGGAGCCGCGATAGCTCAGTGGTTAGTGAACTGGACTACAAAGGACAAGGGGTAGGGTTCGATCCCAACCGACGGCTTCCGGGTTCACCCAGCCCTTAATGGGTATCGGATTTTTTTCTGGGAAAGTGAAGCGGCACGGGCGTAATACCGACCACATTACCCTAAAAGTCATGTGCCGAAGGTCTGTAAAATTTATGGTCATTAACACCATATTCCCTATACGCCACTTGGCGTGACCGGGGTACTTTACTTTTTTTACTTATCTGACGATACAGTCTTAGAGCGAAAATAAGTTACAAAAAATGTTAGACATTATAGTGAAGGAAAGCGAAAATAAAGGACTCAGTCTCGATAGCAAAAAGACACAAGTAATGGTAACAACAAAGAAAAAGACATCACCGCAATGCACAATAAAGACAAGTGGAATAATATTAAAACAGGTAAATGAATTGAAATATCTGGGAACATTATTAACCTCAGATGGTAGATATACAACAGAGGTGATACGCAGAATGGCTCAGGCAAAATCAGTTCCCCAAAAAGTGAGGAATATACTATACAATCCATTCTTTGACAATAGAAATAAGAAAAAGAGTTCTTAAATGTTATGTAAAGCATATGGATGTTAATCGTGGACATTAGGACAACATGCTAGCCGCGATAGCTCAGTGGTTAGTGAACTGGACTACAAAGGACAAGGGGTAGGGTTCTATCCCAACCGACGGCTTCCGGGTACACCCAACCTTAAAATGGGTACCGGATTGTTTTCTGGGAAAGTAAAGCAGCACGGGCGTAATACCGACCACATTACCCCAAAAATCATGTGCTGAAGGTCTGTAAAATGTATGGTCACTAACACCATATTTCCCTATACGCCACTTGGCGTGACGGGGGCACTTTACTTTACTTTTACACTTACTATTAGGACAACATACAAGAACATCGCTAGAGGCTGTAGAAATGTGGTTTTACAGAAGAATGTTGAATACGATGGACAGCTAAGAAGAGCAATGAAAACGTTCTGAAAGCAAAATTAGAGCGAATTTCTAATGTTAGGAAGAAACAATCATCATTTTTTGGCCATGTAATGAGAAGGGAACAGCTGGAATATATTGTAACAACTGGGAAAATTGAGGGACGAAGAGATAGACGGAAGCAATGAGAAATGATACCAGACAGATTAAGAGAATGGCTTGGCAGAAGGTCAACAACAGAAATGATAAATAACTGTCAAGATCGAAAGTTGTGGAGAGACATGATCACCTACGCCAGCAGGCATTGTACTTGATGATGATGATGATGATGATGATGATGATAATGGTGATGATGATGATGATGACACTGAAAAGACCCCGTTGACCAATAGATACAACATTAAAGGCGATATGGAGAGCATAGTGGCTTCTAAAAAAAAAAAAACTCTTAACTTATACAAAAAACAACATTGCAGATATAAACAATATTTCGGGCGAACAAAAGATAGACAGGTTACAAAAGCAGCTTCCTTGCAGTAAAAAAAAAAAAAAGAGGATAACCAAAATGCTGTTAAAGCATTCCGACAAAAATTGGGTATTGAAGACTGGTGCACTAGATCGTTTGATGAAAAAGACAGTGCAAAGAAATTCACTAATAAACAAGCGAATTGTGTGTTCATGTTACATTTGTATTTTAGTTAGGAAGAGTAAAGTTCCCTGTGTGACAGTAGCACTTTATTCAGTGGTTCTCTAATCTGTCATTAGAGGACTCTAAATTTAGAACTGGTAATAATCTAAATTAATAAACTCTTAGTAGAGAAAAGTGAAACAACGCGAGGGTATTACCCTATGTTTCCTAACTGCAACTCAAGCTCTAATGATCATCGAGTGCCATCTCCGCAACGAAGGTTGGCTACCATGGAGCGCCATTCTGTTCTGTCTCTAGCTTCGATGGTGCAGGTTGTCATAGGCTGGTTTGTCCATTTTTGATGTTACTCGTCCATGTTAGTCTTGGTCTGCCTCTGTCTCTTTTGCCTTGTATTTTCCCATTCAGGATTACTTTTAGTAGGCTGTTCTGTCTTTAAACATGGCCCCAAAATCGCATTTGTCTTGTTTGAATTGTGTTTAGTAGTTCTCTTTTCATTTTTAGTTTTTTTAAGACTTCATCGTTTGTTTTCTTTTCCTTCCATCCAATTCTACCTATTCTTCTATATATCTACATTTCAAAGGCTCTGTTTCTTGAATCAGATTTTCCAATTTCCCTTCTTGATATAGAGTCCTAACATTCCAAGTGCTTATTTTAAGATATTTTCTCCGACATAAGTTCGAATTCCTCTCCATGGCTTCCTCTGGACTAGTACGTGATGAGGCTCCAATCTCTGTGACGGTGGTCAACCACATTCGTCTTTCGTGTCCTGAACATGTCTCTTGTGTACCACACACCTAGCTGTTTCCGCTTTCTGGGCCGTTGGTCATTGCTGACTCTTCCGCCCCATCCACCGTCATAGACTTTGTACAATTCAGAATGGACATTTCCGTCTGCCTGGCGCGACAGTAACAAACAATGACCTATCACCGATATGTCAATCTCGAATGAAAAGAAGATAAATACCCACTTAACAACGAGACTTTCCACCATCCACCAGCCTGTCAGAAGTTAAACAACCACAACAGGCATGAGAAGAATATTAAATCCAAGAAGCACACCGCGTGTAACCGGCGTATTTCGAAACAACACACGCTGTAACGGAAAACGCTGTCCACACACGGACGCCATCTTGAATAAAATCTCTAAACCTAATATAAAAAAAAAGTAAATTACGTTAGTGATAAACACTGAGAGAATTCTTAGTATTTTTTTCTCTCTCTCTCTCTCTTTCTCTCTCTCTCTCTCTCTGCGATCAAGACTCAATCAGAGTAGGATTTCAGACTCTCTCATGAAGTCAGCTGTCTGTTTCAGTTATTCGATTGCCCCATATAGTTTCTCTTCCAGGGAGGTGGGTGTGGACCACATTGCTCTTCTCAGGTCTGTGTACTGGGGGCAATCCTGTAGAACATGTTTTGTAGTCATATTGTTCAGTGTTCAGTGGCATAGGCTGTTGTACCTATTTTGAATTTGGTGAACATGTGATTTCTCATTCTATTGTGGCCAGTGCGTAGTCGAAGTATGATGACTTGATCCCTCCTTGGTAGTTGATGGTATCCGTCCCTCTTGTTATGCTTTGGGTGTTCTCGTTTCCATTTTTCATGATACTGACCTTTGAGGATGGATTTGGCTTCATCATAACTGAGCGGATGGTTCTCTTGTGGTAATCTCCCTCCCTCTTTAGCTAATTTGTCTGCGCATTCGTTCCCGTGTATATTACAGTGTGATGGTATCCACTGGATGGCTACTCTCTGGAAAATATTGCATAGTTGGTCCAGGGCTGTTCTTAAGTCATCTAGTTCATTGTTCTTAGGGCTTTTTAGAGCTGATAGTACTGACAGTGCATCAGTCAGAATTACCAATTTATTGTGCATGTTATTTTTGTGTTGAGTAGCCAGTGTTGCAGCATCTCTGAGGGCTTCAGTTTCTGCTTTAAAGTTTTTTGAGAATATCCCAGTAGCTATTGGCTTGGCGATCTCGTCCTGGTTATTCAGCGTCAAAAACACACCACCCCCTCCATTTTGGTGGCATTTGTAGCAGAGCCATCCGCGTATATGTGGCACCAAGAGTCCTGTGAGTAGGATGTGTTTTTCTGCTACGTGTTTTCTTTCTGTGTCTGATTGGGTGCTTTTTACATGGTTCCTGTTATATTTTCCTTAAGTTCTGGTATTTTATGTTTCCCATGAGGAGACATATCAGATGGGCCCAAGGGTTTCGGTATTGTTTGGGAAAGTACTGGGTCTCCAGTAGTTAGTTCATTGGCAATTGCAGCGAAGTTGCTCCTCTTTAGTTGTACAATTCCGGAACCAGTTATTCTTTGGTGCATGGGGTGGCTAAGGAGCCTTCTATATTTCTACGCTTGTTGTAATACTTTAATGACCCGTCTGTCATCTAAGGGTTATAAACCTGTTACTGTTTCTAGAGTCTTGATAGGTGTAGATTTCATAGCACAAGTAATGATACGGGCAGCTTGGTTCTTTGTTCTGTTAATTTTGCTAAGGTGTGATTTGGAAGCCATAGCCCAGGCTGTGACTCCATACTCTAGGACTGGTCTAACTCGTCCTACGTATAATCGCTTCAAGATATTGCTGTCTGCTCCCCAGTCTGTTCCTGCCAATTTCTTCATAATATTAGTTCGTTTTCTGGCTTTTTTTTTCTTGCTCTGTCTATCTGATTTTTCCAAGTCATTCTGCGATTCATGGTGACGCCAAGATATGTTGGGTTTTGGTTAATAGGGAGTGTATGGTCTTTTATCTTCAAGTTTGCAGAGAGTGTGTTTCTTGATAGGCTGAAAATTGTATATGTAGTTTTTCTTAGTATTTGAGAAACGCTTTTGTTGTGACGTCTACAAAGGGGAGATCACTTTAATGTATGCCCCTATACTAGGAAATTACCCGTTTTGCTTACTATTCTCTATGTTAGTGTGTTTATCTAAAGGATGAAGCATTTACTTCGATCAAGAACCATTCATGTCCCTGGTCGGACCACAAGCAAGAATCATTCAGTGAAGCTGGACTAAGGCAATATGAAGCTGTTTACAGTGAAGCTGGACTAAGACAATATGAAGCTGTTTACAGTGAAGCTGGACTAAGGCAATATGAAGCTGTTTACAGTGAAGCTGGACTAAGGCAATATGAAGCTGTTTACAGTGAAGCTGGACTAAGCCAATATGAAGCTGTTTACAGTGAAGCTGGACTAAGCCAATATGAGGAGTGAAGCTGGACTAAGCCAATATGAAGCTGTTTACAGTGAAGCTGGACTAAGCCAATATGAAGCTGTTTACAGTGAAGCTGGACTAAGGCAATATGAAGCTGTTCACAGGGAAGCTGGACTAAGACAATATGAAGCTGTTTACAGTGAAGCTGGACTAAGCCAATATGAAGCTGTTTACAGTGAAGCTGGACTAAGCCAATATGAAGCTGTTCACAGTGAAGCTGGACTAAGGCAATATGAAGCTGTTTACAGTGAAGCTGGACTAAGCCAATATGAAGCAGTTTACAGTGAAGCTGGACTAAGCCAATATGAAGCTGTTTACAGTGAAGCTGGATTAAGACAATATGAAGCTGTTTACAGTGAAGCTGGACTAAGACTATATGAAGCTGTTTACAGTGAAGCTAGACTAAGCCAATATGAAGCTGTTTACAGTGAAGCTGGACTAAGACAATATGAAGCTGTTTACAGTGAAGCTGGACTAAGCCAATATGAAGCTGTTTACAGTGAAGCTGGACTAAGCCAATATGAAGCTGTTTACAGTGGGACACAACTATTGAAAGATAAAATTGTTTTCGGTGAAGTAGGACTAATGAAAAGCACATTACGAGAAGAGGAAAGTTGGAATACTTGATTACAACTGTCAAAATGCAGGGAAAGAGAGATCGCTGACGACAAAGAGAGAAAATACTGGATAGCTTGTTGTCATGGCATGGCAAACAGTCAACAACAGAACTGATACGATGCACGGTAGATAGAAGATTGTGGAAGGACATGATCGCCTACGCCAACCGCTATGGCACAAGATGATGAGGAGGTCTGATGAAAGGGAAAAATTGTTCTCAGTGCAGCAGAACTAATGAAAGATAAACATGTTTTCAGGGAAGCAGAACTAATAAAAGAAAAAATGTTTTCAATGGAGCAGAACTAATAAAAGAAAAAAATGTTTTCACTGGAGCAGAACTAATGAAAGATAAAATTGTTTTCAATGGAGCAGAACTAATGAAAGAAAAAAAATGTTTTTACTGGAGCAGAACTAATGAAAGATAAAATTGTTTTCAATGGAGCAGAACTAATGAAAGATAAAATTGTTTTAAATGGAGCAAAACTAATGAAAGATAAAATTGTTTTCAATGAAGCAGAACTAATGAAAGATAAAATTGTTTTAAATGGAGCAAAACTAATGAAAGATAAAATTGTTTTCAATGGAGCAGAACTAATGAAAGATAAAATTGTTTTCAATGGAGCAGAACTAATGAAAGATAAAATTGTTTTAAATGGAGCAGAACTAATGAAAGATAAAATTGTTTTAAATGGAGCAGAACTAATGAAAGATAAAATTGTTTTAAATGGAGCAGAACTAATGAAAGATAAAATTGTTTTAAATGGAGCAGAACTAATGAAAGATAAAATTGTTTTCAATGGAGCAGAACTAATGAAAGATAAAATTGTTTTCAATGAAGCAGAACTAATGAAAGATAAAATTGTTTTAAATGGAACAGAACTAATGAAAGATAAAATTGTTTTCAATGGAGCAGAACTAATGAAAGATAAAATTGTTTTCTAGTTTCAGGTCGGACTTGTGCACAGTGCACCGCCAGTGACCCCGCCTGTCGGAGTGGAAACCTCCCACCCACACAGTGCACTGGTAGAGAACAGCACTGTTACATCATACATGTCTACTCTGGAAGAGGTAAGTGCCCTTCTTACTGATGTGATATCAGTGTCTATAGAGTGAAGTCGGTGTCCTTCGTTAATATTATTGATGTGATATCAGTGTCTATAGAGTGAAGTCGGTGTCCTTCGTTAATATTATTGATGTGATATCAGTGTCTATAGAGTGAAGTCGGTGCCCTTCGTTAATATTATTGATGTGATATCAGTGTCTATAGAGTGAAGTCGGTGCCCTTCGTTAATATTATTGATGTGATATCAGTGTCTATAGAGTGAAGTCGGTGCCCTTCGTTAATATTATTGATGTGATATCAGTGTCTATAGAGTGAAGTCGGTGCCCTTCGTTAATATTATTGATGTGATATCAGTGTGTATAGAGTGAAGTCGGTGCCCTTCGTTAATATTCTTCTTCTACCTTTCAGCTCCCTGTGGAGCATAGGTCTTCAACAAACACCTTCCAAGCCGTACTGTTTCTTGACATTCTTTTAAGATCATTCCATGACTTCTCTATTATCTTCATTTCTGCTAATATCTGTCTTCTCCAAGAATTCATTGGTCTTTTTTGTCTTTTCCCCTGGAGATTCCAAAAAAGAACCTGTTGTATAATACTCTCAGTTGGCTTCCGTAGTGTGTGTTCTATCCAGCGCCATCGTCTTCGCTGTATCCCTTTATTCACTAGTATTTGATTGGTACATTTCCCTAATTCAGAAGATGTCATCAAACAGGTCTGTGGGTTTACCAATATCAGCGTTGGTGAGGAGTGGATACCGGTGCCTACGTCATTCAAGGGGACTTTCTCGTGTATTGTCACATTCGACAGGAAAAGTAGGGAACAGAACCCGGTCGTGGTTAATGCTGAGGTCAACGGTCTCATCTGCGATAATACCGATGAGAAAGATGCAGTCATCTATGCAGACGGATCTGTAAGACGACTTCAAAGAAGTGCATGGGCATTTACAGCACGCTCGGCAGACAGAATAGTCAAGGAAGACAGTGGTGCATACGTCAAGACCACGAGTAGCATGACAATGGAGACGATGGCAGTGACCAAGGCATTCATATGGTTAGAATCACAAGACTACACCCACGCATGCATTCTGAATGATTCGATGAGCATGATTAAAAAAGGTGGAGGCGGACTCTGTACGCATGCAATGGGTAGAGTCGTTGCAGAAATACAAAATACGTAAGGTCACCTTTGTCTATGTCCCTGGACATGCGGGAGTACGGGGAAATGAAAGAGCGGACAGGTTGGCTAGCTGCGCTGTCGTTGAGGACGGGCAACCAATGGATCGGGCGGACATCATCAATGCCCTCCGAGATGTGGGAAGAGCACATGACTTCGACAAACATAGATCCACGTCACTTCTTCGGATGATGGAAATGGGAGTTAAGATGGGCACAACCAGAAATGAGAAACTTAGTGGCCGTGTAAGAAGACTTATCAATCAACATAGAACTGGAGTCGTCAGTCGCTGGACACTGAGGAAATTGCTGAGGAGGGGATCTGAGCACCTATGGACATGTTCAGAGTGCAATGATGATGAACCGCAAATAACTCAATAACTCAATTTCCATAATTCTATGTTAGTGATTTTGTTCTGCCATTTCCATCCTTTTATTCTGCGTAAGCATCCATCAATTGAAGTCTGTATCTTCATGATTGTCATTTTAGTTGTTCTCCACGTTTCACAGCAATATAATAAGACTGACTTAACATTGGACTTAATTACCTAATTTCGTTGGACTTCCATATGTTTCCCAGTGCAGCAAATGCACCTCTTGCTTTTGATATTCTTATTTTTGTATCATTTTCTGTTCCTCCCTATTTGTCTATATTACTGCCCAGATATATGCAAGATTGTACGTCTAGTAGAGGCATTTCTCCTATTTTTATTTGGTTATTGTCAACTGCATTAATTCTCATAATTTTGGTCTTATCTATATTTATTTTCAGTCACATCTGTTGTGATCTCTCATAAAGTATGTTCATTTTATCCTGCAACTGTTGATGGTTGTGTGATAGGATAGCTATATCATCAGCAAAGTCTAAATCATCAAGTTGCTTGGTCAGTGACATGGATTCCAATTCTGTTGTTTTGAGTTCTTTTCATAATCCAATTTATGGCCAGTAACAAGAGAAATGGAGATAAAAGGCATCCCTGTCATACTCCTGTTCTTATTTCAAATGCTTCTGTAAGCTGCCCTTCATGCACCACACTACGTTTCATTCCTTCATACATTGTTCTTATCAGTTTAATAAACTTTGTGGGGATTCCGTAATGACTCAGCAACTTCCAAAGCATTCTTCTGTCTAAACTATCAAATGCCTTTTCGTAATCTATGAATCCAATATAAAGTGGGGACTGTAGTTCTAAACTCTGTTCAACTATTATATGTTGTGTAGTTATTTGATCAGCACATGATCTGTTCTTCCTAAAACCTGCTTGTCCATCTCTCAAATGTTTCTCTATGGCCTCTTTTAGTCTCTCCAGAATGATTCTGCTTAATACTTTTCCTGGCACTTATAGTAGCATAATTCCCCTATAATTTGTGCACTCCTGTAAACTTCCTTTCTTTGGTAGTTTGATCATATAACCTTCTTTCCAATCTTTATGTATTTCTTCCCTCTTCCCTTTCACTATAGAGTGAAGTCAGTGCCCTTCTATATTATTGATGTGATAACCGAGTGTGAAGAGCATAGAGTGAAGTAAATGCCCTTCTTTGTCAGGACTACCCTTGAAATGAGAATTATAAGAAAGATAGAAGTTTATGGACAGATGAAAATAGGAATAAATCTAGAAATGGAGGTCGATATGACTAAACATCTTTACCATTTCCTGATTTTTCTAAGGGAAAAAGTAGTACATTCAAGAAGTCAGCAGATATACATACATACGCAGATACAGATTAGTTAATAGCTTACACGCGAGCTTTACAACAAATGAAATAAAACAAACAAATACACATGAACAGAAATTAATATTGTAAGCAAGTAATGAAGTTTTCTTTTTCTTAACTTAGGACGTAGTGCAAAATTACACATTTTGTTTGTAAATGAAATGTTTTTGTCACTAAAAGCTGGACATGGCATAGTTGAGTCTTTCTTAGATACCAAAAGAACTTGCTGTCACTTCGCAGTGTACTTATGCATGTTGGTGTGATGTTGTTAGTGCTTAAAAGGTGAAAATAAATCATGATGAGTGACATCTGAACCTGTTAGTTGAACAAGAACTAGCTTTACGACAAATAACGACTGTTTATTTCGCTGTATAGCGTCACACACAAAAGATTACCTTTTTGGGAGTAGGCTCACATACAAGATTACTTTTTGGGAACACTCTCACTTATAAGAATATTTTGCGGGAAGCAGTCTCACATAAACGATTAATTTTTTGAGAACACTTTCACTTATAAGAATATTTTGCAGGAAGCAGTCTCACATAAACGATTAATTTTTTGAGAACACTTTCACTTATAAGAATATTTTGCGGGAAGCAGTGTTACATACAAGATTACTTTTTTGAGAACAATAACACATTCAAGAATATTTTGAGGGAAACAATCTCATATACAAGATTACTTTTTTGAGAACAATAACACATTCAAGAATATTTTGAGGGAAACAATCTCATATACAAGATTACTTTTTTGAGAACAATAACACATTCAAGAATATTTTGAGGGAAACAATCTCATATACAAGATTACTTTTTTGAGAACAATAACACATTCAAGAATATTTTGAGGGAAACAATCTCATATACAAGATTACTTTTTTGAGAACAATAACACATTCAAGAATATTTTGAGGGAAACAATCTCATATACAAGATTACTTTTTTGAGAACAATAACACATTCAAGAATATTTTGAGGGAAACAATCTCATATACAAGATTACTTTTTTGAGAACAATAACACATTCAAGAATATTTTGAGGGAAACAATCTCATATACAAGATTACTTTTTTGAGAACAATAACACATTCAAGAATATTTTGAGGGAAACAATCTCATATACAAGATTACTTTTTTGAGAACAATAACACATTCAAGAATATTTTGAGGGAAACAATCTCATAAACAAGATTACTTTTTTGAGAACAATAACACATTCAAGAATATTTTGAGGGAAACAATCTCATATACAAGATTACTTTTTTGAGAACAATAACACATTCAAGAATATTTTGAGGGAAACAATCTCATATACAAGATTACTTTTTTGGGAACAGTCTCACATACGAGATTAAACGACAGGTTCAGCAGAGAAGCACGTCAGGCAGGCGTGGCGCGCGCGCACACACACACACACCAGAAGTATTTATTGTCATTTCTCACAGAATGTACATGATCTGTTCAAATGTCGCTGCAATATCATTATTTGTGTTCGAATTATTGAGGAAATAGATGCACATCTTTCTTCTATTTTTACATCCAAACAGCTGCGTATATTCAATGGATGCAGTGGCCACGACTCCTCTATTATTTTATCAGAATATACATACCACAACCACACTCCAGCTCAGCGAGTTAAATGTCAGTGTATGGTCATGGTTAAGGAAGGCCCCGGTATCACTGCAAACGAATTAAAATCCATAATTGCTCAACCGCCCGTGTCAGTGGAATTATCCGAATTACTATCTCATCTCCCAAAGAAAGAAAGTATCAGTGTATATAACCAACCACCGTATTTCCCAGTAATGACGAGATATTGTTCAAATAATGACAATTTTAAAAAATGAGAGAGAAAAAAGTGGTATGGTAGCAGCTTTACGTAAGAGAGAAACGAAATGAAAGTTGAAAGACGTTTCTGCCAAGTAGGTCTTCAGCTGGAATCTTATATAATTCATTGTATTTATCTTGCAATAGTTCAAATAACTCAAGCCGTTACTAATAAATAGACTTCAATGTCTATGGAGGTCAAACCTACTACAACTGTACAACGGCATCTATCAACTTGACAACATGAGAACTAGGGAGGACATTTCGCTCAACAAACAGCTCCGTGTTGCATTAGAAACAGAAGAACAACAAATAAGATGGTTTATAACATTTTTATACAAAATATAACAAAGAAGAGAAATAGACGGCTGTCCACCTTTTGTGCCTTGGTAAGAATCACTTACGCTCTTACTTACTGGAGCTTACTGGATCATTGTTGGCTGAGTGGTTAGTGTGCTCGCTTCCTACATAGCTAACTAATCCGACATCTTCTTCTTCTACCTTTCAGCTTCCTGTGGAGCATAGGTCTTCAACAAACACTTTCAGCTCTCTGTGGAGCATAGGTCTTCAACAAACACTTTCAGCTCTCTGTGGAGCATAGGTCTTCAACAAACACTTTCAGCTCTCTGTGGAGCATAGGTCTTCAACAAACACTTTCAGCTCTCTGTGGAGCATAGGTCTTCAACAAACACTTTCAGCTCTCTGTGGAGCATAGGTCTTCAACAAACACTTTCAGCTCTCTGTGGAGCATAGGTCTTCAACAAACACTTTCAGCTCTCTGTGGAGCATAGGTCTTCAACAAACACTTTCAGCTCTCTGTGGAGCATAGGTCTTCAACAAACACTTTCAGCTCTCTGTGGAGCATAGGTCTTCAACAAACACTTTCAGCTCTCTGTGGAGCATAGGTCTTCAACAAACACTTTCAGCTCTCTGTGGAGCATAGGTCTTCAACAAACACTTTCAGCTCTCTGTGGAGCATAGGTCTTCAACAAACACTTTCAGCTCCCTGTGGAGCACAGGTCTTCAACAAACACTTTCCAAGTCGTTCTGTTTTTTTCCATTCTTTTAAGATCATGCCATGTCTTCCCCAGCATCTTCCTCTCTGCTTCTGTCTGTCTTCTCCAAGAATTTCTTGATCTTCCTCTTTGTCTTTTCTCCTGGGGTTCCAAAAAAGGGCCTGTTTTGTAATACTGTCAGTTGGCTTCCGCAGTGTGTGTTCTATCCAGCGCCATCGTCTTCGCTGTATCTCTTTATCCACTGGTATTTGACTGGTACATTTCCATAATTCTATGTTAGTGATTTCTATGTTAATACTACATAACTAACTACTAATGAAGCATCCAAAACAAAATAATTTAGAGCTAGTACGAGAAACAGAAATAAAAACAAGTTTGGTGTTGCGTCCTAGCCTGTCAGTTCAGAACCCACCGTCTACTACTGCATTCAAAGTAATTAGACAAAGCTCTATCTGAGCATTTTTCTTTATTGTATAGTTAACAATGAAATATTCCGCTCCAGAAACTCTCATATTTGCCAAAATTTAATCTATTTTTTATGAGTATTAGCTACTAAAGAGGTCGGGTTCGATCCTGATCGATGGCTTCCGGGTTCACCCAGCCTTAAATGGGTACCGGATTTTTTAATGGGAAAGTAAAGCGACAGGGGCGTAATACCAACCACATTACCCCAAAAATCATGTGCCGGCGGTCTATAAAATGTATGGTCACTAACACCATATTCCCTATACGCCACTTGGCGTGACGGGGGTACTTTACATACTTACCTTAATAACATTAACTGAAGAAATCTTTGGTACGCTATTTCATGTTTCGGAAAATCGTCATAGCTCTATTTAGCGAAGATTTGACTAGATTTAGAAAGTAGAATGACAAAAATAAATCACATTCTTAGATGAAGGTAACGACAAGGAAAATGTGTACTCATCATAAACATTTACTTTTGTTTACTATTAGCTACTAATTTACAAAACTAAAAAATGTTTCCTTTCGTGTGTGATGTCACAAATTAAAACCTCTCCCATAAAATATATTTTTTTTCGAGTGAGTGAAATGTATTAGACTCAGGACATATTCACCAAGAATGATGAAGAATGTTAAAAGTTTCTTGGACAGCTAAAAACGACACAAAAAGGGAGCTCCTAAAAACATCAGAAAGAAACAATCAATATTTTTTAAGGCACATCATGAGAAGAGGAAAATTGGAATACTTTGTTACAACAAGTAAAGTACGAGGAAAGAGATATCGCGGGCGAAAAAGAAAGAAAATGCTTGATAGCTTGGTGTCATGGCATGGCGAACAGTCAACAACAGAACTGATACGATGCACTGTCGATAGAAGATTGTGGAAGAACATGATCGCCTACGCCAACCGATATGGCACATGATGATGATGATCTTCACCAAGGGGGTGGCTTAACCATTAACCTAAATAAGTACGTGCTTAGGGCATCTAGGGACACCACAAAGGGGCACCATAAGGGGGCACCACAAAAGGGCACCCACATGAAATGAAAAAAAATGACATACCGATATATATATAATAATAATAATAATAATACAAGATCACTCAGTGAGTGCAGATCTCCACCATGGGTCATGACATCGAACAAGTCAGGCTGTTGCCATATCTCTATTAAATATAGAAGATGATGTGTTACGTAAGATTAGTATTGAGGATCTCAAAGATTGAGTTATTGAATTATTTGCGGGTCATCATCATTGCACTCCGAACACGTCCATAGGTGCTCAGATCCCTCCTCAGCAATTCCCTCAGTGTCCAGAGACTGACGACTCAAGTTCAATGTTGGTTGATAAGTCTTCTTACACGGCCACTAAGTTTCTCATTTCTGGCTGTGCCCAACTTAACTCCCATTTCCATCATCCGAAGAAGTGTCGTGGATCTGTGTTTGTCGAAGTCCTGTGCTCTTCCCACATCTCGGAGGGCATTGATGATGTCAGCTCGATCCATTGGTTCCCAACGACAGCGCAGCTAGCCAACCTGTCGCGCTCTTTCATTTCCCCGTACTCCCGTCCAGGGACATAGACAAAGGTGACCTTACGTATTTTGGATTTCTCAAAGATTTTGCAATTTAGAAAAGTGGGAGATAACTTTACAAATATAAATAAAGGCGAAAGAAAAGACAAATAAACATTATTCTCCATCTTAGTAGAACTGTTGTTTAAATTCGATAAATAAAATTGTGTTGCATGGTTTATTAAGAAAAAGAGTTCTTAAATGTTATATAGAGCCAGTCTTAACATATGGATGCGAATCATGGACAATAGGACAACAGACACGAAAATCACTGGAGTCTGTTGAAATGTGGTTTTACAGAAGAATGTTGAGAGTACCATGGACAGCTAAGAAGAGTAATGAAAAAGTTCTGAAAGAGGTCAAAGCAAAAGAGAACTAATTTCCAATATTAGGAAGAGACAATCATCATTTTTTGGTCATGTAATGAGAAGAGAACAACTGGAATATATTGTAACAACTGGAAAAATTGAGGGACGAAGAGATAGAGGGAATCAAAGAGAAAAAATAACAGACAGCTTAAGACAATGGCTTGGCAGGTGGTCAACAACAGAAATGATAAATAGCTGCCGAGATCGAAAATTGTGGAGAGACATGATCATGTACGCCAGTAGGCACGGTACTTGATGATGATGATGGTTTATTATTGTTTATATTTCAAATTACATATATAATATGATGGGGGTGGCACGCAATTTAAAAAAAAAATGCTTATAGCCTCTAAGGGTTTTAATCGGGTACGGAATTCAACAATTAATGATGCAATTTTACAACATTCGTACTAAAATGCCATTCTGGATTGAAAGCCTACAGCTGTGAAAGCATGGTTCGGTAGCGAGTGAGACATCCTGTATATAGCAGCTTTACTAAAAAGAAGATAGTACGGGTTTATAAATGTTTTGGCCATATGCCATCGTCAGCTCTCCAACTACCTGTATGTTTACCTGTCTATCGCTCTGTCTGATAGTTCGCCTATTTTACCTGTCTATCGCTCTGTCTGATAGTTCGCCTATTTTACCTGTCTATCGCTCTGTCTGATAGTTCGTCTATTTTACCTGTCTATCGCTCTGTCTGATAGTTCGCCTATTTTACCTGTCTATCGCTCTGTCTGATAGTTCGTCTATTTTACCTGTCTAACGCTCTGTCTGATAGTTCGTCTATTTTACCTATCTATCGCTCTGTCTGATAGTTCGTCTATTTTACCTGCCTATCGCTCTGTCTGATAGTTCGTCTATTTTACCTGTCTATCGCTCTGTCTGATAGTTCGTCTATTTTACCTGTCTATCGCTCTGTCTGATAGTTCGTCTATTTTACCTGTCTATCGCTCTGTCTGATAGTTCGTCTATTTTACCTGTCTATCGCTCTGTCTCATAGTTCGTCTATTTTACCTGTCTACCGCTCTGTCTGATAGTTCGTCTATTTTACCTGTCTATCGCTCTGTCTCATAGTTCGTCTATTTTACCTGTCTATCGCCCTGTCTGATAGTTCATCTATTTTACCTGTCTATCGCCCTGTCTGATAGTTCGTTTGTTTTACCTGTCTATCGCTCTGTAAGATAGTTCGTCTATTTTACCTGTCTATCGCCCTGTCTGATAGTTCGTTTATTTTACCTGTCTATCGCTCTGTCTGATAGTTCGTCTGTTTTACCTGTCTATCGCCCTGTCTGATAGTTCGTCTGTTTTACCTGTCTATCGCCCTGTCTGATAGTTCGTCTGTTTTACCTGTCTATCGCTCTGTCTGATAGTTCGTCTATTTTACCTGTCTATCGCCCTGTCTGATAGTTCGTCTATTTTACCTGTCTATCGCCCTGTCTGATAGTTCGTCTATTTTACCTGTCTATCGCTCTGTAAGATAGTTCGTCTATTTTACCTATCTATCGCGCTGTCTGATAGTTTGTCTATTTTACCTGTCTATCGCGCTGTCTGATAGTTCGTCTATTTTACCTGTCTATCGCTGTGTCAGATAGTTCATCTATTTTACCTATCTATCGCCCTGTCTGATAGTTCGTCTATTTTACCTGTCTATCGCCCTGTCTGATAGTTCGTCTATTTTACCTGTCTATCGCTCTGTCAGATAGTTCGTCTATTTTACCTGTCTGTCGCCCTGTCTGATAGTTCGTCTATTTTACCTGTCTATCGCTCTGTCTGATAGTTCGTCTATTTTACCTGTCTATCGCTCTGTCTGATAGTTCGTCTATTTTACCTGTCTATCGCTCTGTCTGATAGTTCGTCTATTTTACCTGTCTATCGCCCTGTCTGATAGTTCGTCTATTTTACCTGTCTATCGCTCTGTCAGATAGTTCGTCTATTTTACCTGTCTGTCGCCCTGTCTGATAGTTCGTCTATTTTACCTGTCTATCGCTCTGTCTGATAGTTCGTCTATTTTACCTGTCTATCGCTCTGTCTGATAGTTCGTCTATTTTACCTGTCTAACGCTCTGTCTGATAGTTCGTCTATTTTACCTGTCTATCGCTCTGTCTGATAGTTCGTCTATTTTACCTGTCTATCGCTCTGTCTGATAGTTCGTCTATTTTACCTGTCTATCGCTCTGTTTCATAGTTCGTCTATTTTACCTGTCTATCGCTCTGTCTGATAGTTCGTCTATTTTTACCTGTCTATCGCTCTGTCTGATAGTTCGTCTATTTTACCTGTCTATCGCTCTGTCTGATAGTTCGTATATTTTACCTGTCTGTCGCCCTGTCTGATAGTTCGCCTATTTTACCAGTCTATCGCTCTGTCTGATCGTTCGCCTATTTTACCAGTCTATCGCTCTGTCTGATAGTTCGCCTATTTTACCTGTCTATCGCTCTGTCTGATAGTTCGTCTAGTTTACCTATCTATCGCTCTGTCTGATAGTTCGTCTAGTTTACCTGTCTATCGCTCTGTCAGATAGTTCATCTATTTTACCTGTCTATCGCCCTGTCTGATAGTTCGTCTACTTTACCTGTCTGTCGCCCTGTCTGATAGTTCGTCTATTTTACCTGTCTGTCGTCCTGTCTGATAGTTCGTCTTTTTTACCTGTCTATCGCCCTGTCTGATATTTCGTCTATTTTACCTGTCTGTCGCCCTGTCAGATAGTTCGTCTATTTTACCTGTCTGTCCCCCTGTCTGATAGTTCGTCTATTTTACCTGTCTATCGCCCTGTCTGATAGTTCGTCTATTTTACCTGTCTATCGCCCTGTCAGATAGTTCGTCTATTTTACCTGTCTATCGCCTGTCTGATAGTTCGTCTATTTTACCTGTCTATCGCCCTGTCTGATAGTTCGTCTATTTTACCTGTCTATCACTCTGTCTGATAGTTCGTCTATTTTACCTGTCTATCACTCTGTCTGATAGTTCGTCTATTTTACCTGTCTATCACTCTGTCTGATAGTTCGTCTATTTTACCTGTCTATCGCCCTGTCTGATAGTTCGTCTATTTTACCTGTCTATCGCCCTGTCTGATAGTTCATCTATTTTACCTGTCTATCGCCCTGTCTGATAGTTCGTCTATTTTACCTGTCTATCGCCCTGTCTGATAGTTCGTCTATTTTACCTGTCTATCGCTCTGTCTGATAGTTCGTCTATTTTACCTGTCTATCGCTCTGTCTGATAGTTCGTCTATTTTACCTGTCTGTCGCCCTGTCTGATAGTTCGTCTATTTTACCTGTCTATCGCTCTGTCTGATAGTTCGTCTATTTTACCTGTCTATCGCTCTGTCTGATAGTTCGTCTATTTTACCTGTCTATCGCTCTGTCTGATAGTTCGTCTATTTTACCTGTCTATCGCTTTGTCTGATAGTTCGTCTATTTTACCTGTCCATCTATTAGGGTTGTTACTAAGAGAGTAAATATATAGACCGCATGGTGTGCCTTGTGCAGTCGTCGTGTAGTCTGCAGATTACAACAACAACAACAACATTATTATTAATTACCAGCTCAGCATGATATGATATGATATGAAATGATAAGCCATATAATGTCGACGTTATATGAAAATAGTGCAATGTTCAAGTACGAGCGGACGAGCAACGTGAATCACTGGAGATATGTAAACAAGATAGCAATGACGACACAAAGTAAACATTAGTGATAAACCTGAAATTGGAGCAACCACCGTGGAGAATCCCAAGGAAACAGAAAATAACATGAATGATTCACATCACTCGAATGAGTAATCTTTCATTTCTCTGAGTGAGCCAGAAATAGATTACATTTTTTTCTGCCCCCAGAAAGAAAGAAAGTATTTGTTTGTAAATAAAATTGTTTCGTTTTTCCTCTCGGCTTTTTATGTTTCTGCTAATTATATATGACAGTAGAGTGAGTACATATATGTGAACGCTGGAAAAATCTTGCAGTGGGAATTTTTTGGGTAATTAAATGCGACCTTTAAATGAAAGTACTTTTAGAGATGTTACGCAACATTTTTTCATGAATTAGGGCAGTGAAATAGTTCACCGTAATAGGCCATAGCACGTGCATACACATAAATATATAAATATAGTGGCGCAGTGATTTATTCAGCCAAAAAGCGCATTTCATGACTAAGCAACTTCTGTAATTACAATTACCGAGCGAAAGGGCAAAGAGACCCACCAAATTTGGCGCCAAATTTGTAATAACAGTAAACTGTTACATAGAATATATAAGGAAACAACAGATAAAATGGTTTGGCCACGTGACAAAGCAGAAAGAACAAAACACAACACAACGAGCCTTCAGCAAACGTAGTGAGAACACCAGACCCAAGGGTCGACCACGTAAAAGATGGGCCGTTGGAATATTAGAAGCACTAGGAAACATAACAGCAGCAGAGGCAAACAGAAGATCAAAAGACCGCAAATTATATCTCCCCTCGACGCTGAAAGGCAGATGAGGAAGGAAAGAAGTAGAAGAGGAAGAAGAAGAAGAAGAAGAGTAAACTGCTGTGCGCAGTGATTGACATACCTGGATGCTAAAGGGCTAGACATTGAGCTTCATTACACAAGAGAGGGCTAGACATGGGGTCTCACTACCAAATATAGGCCTAGACATCGGGTCTCACTGCCCAATATAGGCCTAGACAGCGTGTCTCACTGCCCAGTATAGGCCTAGACATAGTATCTCACTACCCAAGAGAGGGCTAGACATAGTGTCTCACTACCCATGTGAGAGGGCTAGACATAGTGTCTCACTACCCAAGAGAGGTAATAATAATCGAATAGCAAAGCAAGCCCTCATATGGGAAACAACAGGTAAAAGAAAAAGAGGAAGACCCAGGGAGACACTGAGAAGAACATTGATGAGAGAGGCAAGAGCAGCAGGAATCGGCTCCCTCAATGAGATAGAACTGCTTGCACAGAACAGAGACAGATGGCGAGATTTGATAAAATATCTTTAAAAGAAAACTGCTAGAACAAAAATTCATATAGGAGAAGGTGTATCTTGGTCTACGCCCTATGGGCCGGTTACGGCTCGAAAGGTCAATAGACCCAAGAGAGGGCTAGACATAGTGTCTCACTACCCATGTGAGAGGGCTAGACTTCGGGTCTCACTATCCAAGAGAGGACTAGACATAGGGCCTCGCTACCCAAGAGAGGGCTAGAAATAGGGTCTCACTACCCATGTGAGAAGGCTAGACATCGGGTCTCACTGGCTAAAATAGGGCTAGACATAGGGTCTCACTACCGAAGAGAGGGCTAGAAATATGGTCTCACTACCGAGGCTAGACATGAGGTCTCACTATCCAAGAGAGGACTAGACATAGGGCCTCGCTACCCAAGAGAGTACTAGACATCGAGTCTCACTACCCAACCACATATCAAGGAAGGTTAACGCCATGACGAAACCACACATTCAGTAAACAAAAAATTAAATTCCCACTCCATGTGGCGTTATTGAACCTACGGTATACATCTAGACCACCCAGCGCCCCTTCCCCCTCCCGACACATACACACCCCAAGCGTTCTCTCTAAAGAAAAGACAAAAATATCGAACCAAAAAAACGGGATTTTTTTCCAGGGAAAGTAAAGCGGCCACATAACACCAAAATAATCATATTATATAATATAATGTTATATATATATATATATATGATATTATGATAAGATAAGTGGGAATTTGAAAGCAAGCATTTTAATTTGACTTGGAATGACTGTTAGATGAGCGAATTTTACCCTGAATTCTTGTCAACTGGCTAGTGAACTGGGCTACTATGGACGAGAGGTCAGGTTTTATCCTAATCGACGGCTCCCTAGGTTCACCGAGCCATAAATGGATACCGGCGTTTCAAGCCAGATCTCCCATTTCCTCTGTTGCCATGTGCAAGTATGTGCATGTTTATGTTAGTCATGCGTCATGTGTCTTGATGTGTGTCGGTGTTGGTCATGCCTCGTGTCGCTGTGTGCAGGTCTGTGTTGGTCACATCTCCTATCTTTGTGTGTGCAGGTCTGTGTTGGTCACCTCTAGTGACTTGGGCAGATGGTGCTCGTAAACCTGGGAGGGCCGACCATCTAAGGGCAGAATCCCCCTACAGAAAAGATCATCTGCTGCCTTGCAGAAGGGTTGGGGACAATCAAAGGCTAAGGAATGCAAACCTGAATAAAATGCTGGCTGAAATCGGATGCACTGGGCCACTGGCGCAGAACACAGTGCAACGTATTAACGGGTGTTCAATCAGAGTGGATCTGGCAGACTCTAATTGTGATGTTCTGCCTGTGGGGCGAACGAAAACTACCAATTCGTTGCCGTCTCTTTCTCCCCCCCCACCCCACCCCCATGTGTACCTTTTTAAATACATCATTCTTGTATAAACAAAACGTCACTAGAAGGTATAGACATCGATCCTGGAATTAATCTATAGGCACGAGTGTTGTTACATGAGTCACTTATCCTACATATAGGCCACCATTATAAACATGCTGCAATACTTGCTTTCTGGTTGTTGGTTTTATTTTGTTTTTAATTGCCCGTTGTCTGGTATAATTGCCATTTGTCTTTCGCTTGAAATTCAACCAGCAGTAAAAATGTCATGATTTGTTGCCAGTTGTCTTTCATCATCGACACCAGGATTAGCACAAGTGAAGGTGACAAAGAAGGCAATGATATCCATCATCATCCAGTGCCGTCTCCGCAACGAAGGTTGGCTACCATGGAGCGCCGTTCTGCTCTGTCTCTTGCTTTGATGGTGCAGGCTATCATAGGCTGACTTGTCCATCTTTTGATGTTACTCGTTAATGGTAGTCTTGATCTACCTCTGCCTCTTTTACCTCGTAATCCCCCCCCCCCCCATCCGCAAAGCAAAGATTACTTTTACTAGGCTGCTGTGTCTTTAACATGGCCCAAAAAATCTTATTTGTCTTGTTTGAATTGTATTTAGTAGTTCTCTTTTCATTTTAATTGTTTTAAGACATCATCGTTTGTTTTCTTTTCTTTCCATCCAATTCTACTTATTCTTCTATATATCCACATTTCAAAGGCTTCAATTTTCTAGCCATCATTTAAAACTGTGATTTTACATCCGCATTCGCTACCAAGGAGTCTACACACTATGGCTGATCCGTTATTTGATTTTTAAAAAAAATAAATTTGAAATAACAGTAAGGAGTAAATAAATGAAAATTGATATAAAATACACATTTGTTTGTGAGAATTTATTCAGAAAGTCGGAAAAGCGGTTAAATAAGAGAAATACAAGTTTTAAGAGGGAACAATGGCTAAAACGTCAATAAATTAAAAGCCGCAAATTGCAGATCTTGAGTTTCTAGTGTTGGCTTTCTAAAGCTGCTGGTGCTGCGCGTGGCACGGAATGTGTTTAAATGAGTATTTCACAGTATGTGTTTATATTAACGCCATTATTCTTGTGGAATAGTCTCTTCATTAACGACATTATTCTTGTGGAATAGTCTCTTCATTAACAACATTATTCTTGTGGAATAGTCACTTCATTAACGCCATTATTCTTGTGGAATAGTCTCTTCATTAACGACATTATTCTTGTAGAATAGTCACTTCATTAACGACATTATTCTTGTGGAATAGTCTCTTCATTAACGACATTATTCTTGTGGAATAGTCTCTTCATTAACGACATTATTCTTGTGGAATAGTCACTTCATTAACGCCATTATTCTTGTGGAATAGTCACTTCATTAACGCCATTATTCTTGTGGAATAATCTCTTTATTGACGACATTATTCTTGTGGAATAGTCTCTTCATTAACGACATTATTCTTGTGGAATAGTCACTTCATTAACGCCATTATTCTTGTAGAATAATCTCTTCATTAACGACATTATTCTTGTAGAATATTCTCTTCATTAACGACATTATTCTTGTAGAATAGTCTCTTCATTAACGTTATTATTCTTGCAGAATAGTCTCTTCATTAACGTTATTATTCTTGCAGAATAGTCTCTTCATTAACGACATTATCCTTGTAGAATAATCTCTTCATTAACGACATTATCCTTGTAGAATATTCTCTTCATTAACGACATTATTCTTGTAGAATATTCTCTTCATTAACGACATTATTCTTGTAGAATACTCTCTTCATTAACGACATTATTCTTGTAGAATATTCTCTTCATTAACGACATTATTCTTGTAGAATATTCTCTTCATTAACGACATTATTCTTGTAGAATATTCTCTTCATTAACGACATTATTCTTGTAGAATACTCTCTTCATTAACGACAATATTCTTGTAGAACAGTCACTTCATTAACGACATTATTCTTGTAGATAGTCACTTCATTAACGACATTATTCTTGTAGAACAGTCACTTCATTAACGACATTATTCTTGTAGAACAGTTACTTCATTAACGACATTATTCTTGTAGAACGGTCTCTTCATTAACGACCTTATTCTTGTAGAATAGTCTCTTCCTCAACGACATTATTCTTGTAGAACAATCACTTCATTAACGACATTATTATTGTAGATAGTCTCTTCATTAACGACATTATTCTTGTAGAATAGTCACTTCATTAACGACATTATTCTTGTGGAATAGTCTCTTCATTAACGACATTATTCTTGTGGAATAGTCTCTTCATTAACGACATTATTCTTGTGGAATAGTCACTTCATTAACGCCATTATTCTTGTGGAATAGTCACTTCATTAACGCCATTATTCTTGTGGAATAATCTCTTTATTGACGACATTATTCTTGTGGAATAGTCTCTTCATTAACGACATTATTCTTGTGGAATAGTCACTTCATTAACGCCATTATTCTTGTAGAATAGTCACTTCATTAACGCCATTATTCTTGTGGAATAGTCACTTCATTAACGCCATTATTCTTGTAGAATAGTCACTTCATTAACGCCATTATTTTTGTGGAATAGTCACTTCATTAACGCCATTATTCTTGTGGAATAGTCTCTTCATTAACGACATTATTCTTGTGGAATAGTCACTTCATTAACGCCATTATTCTTGTGGAATAGTCACTTCATTAACGCCATTATTCTTGTGGAATAATCTCTTTATTGACGACATTATTCTTGTGGAATAGTCTCTTCATTAACGACATTATTCTTGTGGAATAGTCACTTCATTAACGCCATTATTCTTGTAGAATAGTCACTTCATTAACGCCATTATTCTTGTGGAATAGTCACTTCATTAACGCCATTATTCTTGTAGAATAGTCACTTCATTAACGCCATTATTCTTGTGGAATAGTCACTTCATTAACGCCATTATTCTTGTGGAATAGTCTCTTCATTAACGACATTATTCTTGTGGAATAGTCACTTCATTAACGCCATTATTCTTGTGGAATAGTCTCTTCATTAACGACATTATTCTTGTGGAATAGTCACTTCATTAACGACATTATTCTTGTGGAATAGTCTCTTCATTAACGACATTATTCTTGTGGAATAGTCTCTTCATTAACGACATTATTCTTGTGGAATAGTCTCTTCATTAACGACATTATTCTTGTGGAATAGTCACTTCATTAACGACATTATTCTTGTGGAATAGTCTCTTCATTAACGACATTATTCTTGTAGAATAATCTCTTCATTAACGACATTATTCTTGTAGAATATTCTCTTCATTAACGACATTATTCTTGTAGAATAGTCTCTTCATTAACGTTATTATTCTTGCAGAATAGTCTCTTCATTAACGTTATTATTCTTGCTGAATAGTCTCTTCATTAACGACATTATTCTTGTAGAATAATCTCTTCATTAACGACATTATCCTTGTAGAATATTCTCTTCATTAACGACATTATTCTTGTAGAATATTCTCTTCATTAACGACATTATTCTTGTAGAATATTCTCTTCATTAACGACATTATTCTTGTAGAATACTCTCTTCATTAACGACATTATTCTTGTAGAATATTCTCTTCATTAACGACATTATTCTTGTAGAATATTCTCTTCATTAACGACATTATTCTTGTAGAATATTCTCTTCATTAACGACATTATTCTTGTAGAATACTCTCTTCATTAACGACATTATTCTTGTAGAATATTCTCTTCATTAACGACATTATTCTTGTAGAATACTCTCTTCATTAACGACATTATTCTTGTAGATAGTCACTTCATTAACGACATTATTCTTGTAGAATACTCTCTTCATTAACGACATTATTATTGTAGAACAGTGTCTTCATTAATGCCATTATTCTTGTAGAACAGTCACATCATTAACGACATTATTCTTGTAGATAGTCACTTCATTAACGACATTATTCTTGTAGAATATTCTCTTCATTAACGACATTATTCTTGTAGAATACTCTCTTCATTAAAGACATTATTCTTGTAGAACAGTCACTTCATTAACGACATTATTCTTGTAGATAGTCACTTCATTAACGACATTATTCTTGTAGAACGGTCTCTTCATTAACAACCTTATTCTTGTAGAATAGTCTCTTCCTCAACGACATTATTCTTGTAGAACAATCACTTCATTAACGACATTATTATTGTAGATAGTCTCTTCATTAACGAGATTATTGTGAAATAATGTCTTCCTTTTTGTTTCCCAACAGCTCAAGGGACGTATCGAGGATGTCTCAACAACAACATAAACGTGTATCCGGGATGCAGGGACATCAGCACCCCGCAAGCAAATTCAACTGTCTGCACCTCTATATGTGACTGGGAGGGATGTAACTCTTCCCGTGGCAGTGTGTTATCGACCCTGAATAGATGATGGGTTGACGTATCAGCGTTTTCTTTTTCCTCGTTGAGGTGTGAAAATACGAAATGTGATATAAAATTATGGTAACGTTTTAATGTTTTAACCCCACCCTGATAAACAATATGATGGACCTTATAAAGAAACCAAAGAATGTTTTCATTTTTTTTTTCCGAAACAATTGCTCATTTTATTTTGTGACCAAATTAATTTTTGATTAGGGTTGATTTTGAACAAATGGTGAAATATTTTTTTTTTTAATTCGAGTGTGTCATCTATGTTTATCTAACATCGTTAATATTAATGCTACCTTTTGTTTAGTCTTTAGCGTTTTACATTTTTTTTTTTTTTTGAGTGGGTGGGATAATGAATTATTTACTCATCTACATGGCTTTATGCTTTCGTTTTGTTATAATTTATCAGCAGTTTGTTTTCATCGACATTTTTATGAAAGTAACTTATCAGATGTACACAAATCTGGTCACTTATGCAGAGACCCAATTACTGTATCTGTCGCTTTACATTTATAATGATTATTTACAATACATCTATTCATCATCATCGAGTGCCTTCTCCGCAACGAAGGTTGGCTACCATGGAGCGCCATTTTGCTCTATCTCTTGCTTTGATGGTGCAGGTTGTTATCGGTTGATTTGTCCATCTTTTGATGTTACTCGTCCATGTTAATCTTGGTCTGCCTCTGCCTCTTTTACTTGTATTTTCCCCTCCAGGATTACTTTCAGTAGGCTGTTGTGTCTTTTAACATGGCCTAAGAATCGCATTTGTCTTGTTCTAATTGTGTTCAGAAGTTCTCTTTTCATTTTTAGTTGTTTTAAGACTTTGTCATTTGTTTTCTTTTCCTTCCATCCAATTCTACCTATTCTTCTATATATCCACATTTCAAAGGCTTCAATTCTCTGTTCTGTTTTCTTGTCTAATGTCCATGTTTCAGCACCATATAGGAATATTGAGAAGATGTAACATTTTGCTATTCTTAGTTTTAGCTCTGGTGTTATTTGTTTTGATGTTAGTATGTCCTTCATGACATTAAATTACTTTTTGCCATTCCTATTCTTTTGTTTATTTCAGTTGTACATTTTCCATCACTGGTTATAGAATGGTCATGGTAGTTGTAGTTCTGAACTGTCTCCAGGTCTATTCCTTCAGTTTTGATATCCACTTATGGATTTTGAGTATTTCCTTTGTTTATGATCATAGTTTTAGTCTTTTTGATATTCATATCTAGTCCATATTTTTTGCTTGTCGTGTTTTACATATTAAATACATCTATTAATCTATTAAATTATTGATTTATTTGACCCTGCGGGTCATCATCATTGCACTCCGAACATGTAATAGGTGCTCAGATCCCCTCCCCAGCAAGTCCCGCAGTGTCTAGCGACTGACGACTCCAGTTCTGTGTTGGTTGATAAGTCTTCTTACACACCCACTAAGCTACCCGTTTCTAGCTGTGCCCATCTTAACTCCCATGTCTTTCATCCAAAGAAGTGACGTGGACTCATGGTTGTCGACGTCATGTGTCCTTCCCACATCTCGGAGGGCATTAATAATGTCTGCCCGATGCATTAGCGTTCAACGACAGCGCATCTAACCATCCTGTTCGCTCTCTCATTTCCCTGTACTCCCGCATGTCCGAAGGGAACGTAAGCAATGGTGACAATTTTTGAATTCTCCAATGACTTTACCCATTGCCTGCGTACAGAGTCCGCCTCCACTTTTCTTATCATGATGTTAATTTTGTATCATGCTCATAAGTTGTGTATCATTCTCTCATACTCATATTATCTGTATGCAACATCATGCAATGTAAGTACTGACATCTCTTGAATACAGAGAGTGTTTATATCATAATTATAATATTGTATGCATAAATGTTGCTTATTTTTAATGTAAATATGATAAATTATGTGACAATTAAGAATTATTATACCTGTGGTTTAGGTAGAGGCAGACAAAGGTTAACATGGACGAGTAACATCAAAAGATGGACAAGTCAGCCTATGATAACCTGCACCATCAAAGCAAGAGACAGAGCAGAATGGCGCTCCATGGTAGCCCACCTTCGTTGCCGAGATAGCACTCGATGATGACGATGATGATGATGATGATGATGTGGTTTAGAAAAAGTGTCCTGCAGATTCCAGAAGCGGTGTCAAACTTTAGCAAGGGCGTAGTGCCGACAGTGTTGTGTGTTTACTCCGTGGTTAGAAATCATAAAATGGCAAAATCTTCATTGTCGTGATATTTTTTGTAGTACATGAGAAAGTTCCTACAAGATAGTGATAATTCTATCGTCATATATCATTTTATATATAATTTAAGGGAAGCAGAGTTTGACCGACTTTAAACGATCGCAACTACAATGCGGGAACCGCTTAACGGCAGGAAAAGGGCACCGCTTGTGTCAACAGTTTGGAAACCACTAACTTACACTACAATGCTATGCTATTTCTTTAATCGCCTTGATTGATTCGTGTAGGTCTCTTCTCAGGTCTGTGTGCTTGGGGGTCAATCATGTTCTACAAGATTGCCCCCAGCACACAGACCTGAGAAGAGCAATGTGGTCCACACCCACCTCCCTGGAAGAAAAACTATATGGGGCAATCGAATCACTCAAACAGACAGCTGACTTCATGAGAGAGTCTGGAATCCTGCTGTGATTGAGTCTTGATCGCAGAGAGAGAGAGAGAGAGAGAGAGAGAGAGAATCGAAGTCCGTGGGACTACTTTATGAGATTAAACAGAAAAAAGAAAAGAGCCCGTCACATGACGTTGCGTAAATGAGTTAGTGCCCTTATTTTTATATACCTTCTTGACATTATTCTTTTGAGGTTATGTGGTCAGTATTACGCCAGTGCTGTTTTAATTTCCCAGGGGGAAAAAATCCCGTTTTATGGTTAATTACCACGATATTTCTCAAAATCTTCCAGCTTGGCTGGTTGACTCCTAGTAGCTTCTTCTTGTTCTTCTACTTCTTCTTCCTCTTCTTCTCGCTTTTGCCACAAAATCGGTGCACTGTATAGGGAGAAGATATTGGAATGCTTTTAGTTGATTTTAGTAAATATCGAAGAAAAAACACTGAACCGGGGATTTTGAAAAAAAAAACACAGACCCGGGGATTAGAAAAAAATACAGATCCGGTGATAAGAAAAAAAAACACTGACCCGAGGATTAAAAAAAATATAGATCCGGGGAGAAGAAAAAAAAACACAGACCCGGGAATTAAAAAAAAACACAGACCCGAGGATAAAAAATAAACACAGACCCGGGGAGAAGGAAAAAAAAATAAACCCGGGATAAGAAAAAAAAACACAGACCCGGGATACGAAAAAAAAACACAGACCCGAGGATAAGAAAAAGAAGACAGACCCGGGAATAAGGAAAAAAAACACAGACGTGGTAATAACAGAAAGTTTTTGTGCTTCACTTTCAGTGCGGATATGAATATTTGTTTCATTGCTTTTGTTGAACTAAATACTCGATTCAAACAACTCATCATAGTTTGTACAAAAATACTGAGTTGCATTAACTCTTTCAGGAGTAGCCCTATTCGTTGCAGATGTAGCAGAAATATATATTTACAACCATGACCACCAGTAGCGTGACAATGGAGGCGATGGCAGTGACCAAGGCATTCAAATGGTTAGAGTCACAAGACTACACCCACGCATGTATGCTGAGTGATTCGATGAGCATGATAAAAAAAAGTGGAGGCGGGCTCTGTACGCATGCAATGGGTAGAGTCGTTGCAGAAATCCAAAATACGTAAGGTCACCTTTGTCTATGTCCAGGACATGCGGGAGTACGGTGAAATGAAAGAGCGGACAGGTTGGCAAACTGCGCTATCGTTGAGGACGGGCAACCAATGGATCGGGCGGACATCATCAATGCCCTCCGAGATGTGGGAAGAGCACATGACTTCGACAAACACAGATCAACGTCACTTCTTCGGATGATGGAAATGGGAGTTAAGATGGGCACAGCCAGAAATTAGAAACTTAGTGGCCGTGTAAGAAGACTTATCAACCAACATAGAACTGGAGTCGTCAATCGCTGGACACTGAGGGAATTGCTGAGGAGGGGATCTGAGCACCTATGGACATGTTCGGAGTGCAATGATGATGACCCGCAAATAACTCAATAACTCAATATATATTTAATAATAACACATTCAACTGCCTACCAGTGTGTAGAATAATTATAATGAAGAATCAAAGAGTTTCAAGTGAGGTATTAAGAAAAAGATGACTAGGAAGAATAGGTATGTCAAAAAAGTAATTTTAATGCCATGAAAAATATACTAACAACAAAACAAATATCAGCAGGACTGAAACTAAGAATGGCAAAATGTTACATCTTCTCAATATTCCTGTATAGTGCAGAAACATGGACATTAGACAAGAAAACAGAACAGAAAATTGGAGCCTTTGAAATGTGGATGTATAGAAGAATAGGTAGAATTGGATAGAAAGAAAAGAAAACAAACGATGAAGTTTTAAAACAACTGAAAATAAAAGGAGAACTACTAATTACAATTAAGACAAGACAAATGAAATTTGTGGGGCATGTTAAAAGACACATCAGCCTACTAAAAGTAATATTGGAAGGGAAAATACAAGGTAAAAGAGGCAGAGGCAGACCAAAACTAACATGGACGAGTAACATCAAAAGATGAACTAGTAAATCTGTGACAGCCTTCACTATCAAAGCAAGAAACAGAGTAGAAAGGCGATCCATGGTAGCCAACCTTCGTTGTGGAGAAGGCACTCGATGATGATGATGACTGCTATTAAATGTTTAACATGAACACTTAGAGGCATCACTAAATCCCCTTAATTATCACTTTCTTTCACGTTAGGTCCTCTGACTCCATCCACAGCAATAATTCTCCCAAATCCTGCTCTATTGAAATAATCATGGGAAGGAAGCAGAACAGTTCTGGAGTACGACTCCAAGAATTCTGCGCATTTCTAAGAATTTTAATGATGGAGAAAAACTGAGAAGGAAAGGTTAATCCTTGATCCATGGTAGCCAACTTTCGTTGTGGAGAAGGAACTCGATGATGATGATGATGATGATGATGATGATGATGATGATGATGATGATGATGATGAATAATACTAGCAACTGAATAAATAAATCTTGAAGAAAATAAAACATAAAATGGTAATGAGCAGCTAGACTAAAAGAAAGATAAGGCAAGCTACAAAGTTTCGGCAAAAGCCTTCATCATGTATAACAAACAAACTATACATATTAAACACAAAATACCGAGTTTGAATGCACAACAACACAGCTCTGGAACATATATTTATTTATTTTTAGATCTGGGTTGTGTATTCTAGCTCTAAATTTTGTGTTTAATGTGTACAGTTTAGTTGTTATACTTGAAAAAGTATTTTGCCGAAAAGTTTTAGTTTGTCTTGTCTTTCTGTTCAATACCATTTTATGTTTACTTTCTTTGATTTCTGCAGATAAACTCTCGGCGAAGTATATAGAACCAATTCTGACCTATGGAAGCGAATCATGGACAATAGACAAACAAATGAGAAGACGATTAGAGGCGACAGACATGGGATTTCTCAGAAGACAGGTTTTCCTGGACAGCTAAAAAGACCAATGAGGAAATTCTCAAAGAGGCCAACACAAAAAGGGAGCTCTTAAGAAACATCAGAAAGAAGCAATCAACATTTTTCGGGCACATCATGAGATGAGGAAAGTTGGAATACTTGGTTACAACTGGCAAAATAAGAATAAAGAGAGACCACGGATGACAAAGAGAGAAAATACTGGATAGCTTGGTGTCATGGCATGGAAAACAGTCAACAACAGAACTGATACGATGCACCGTGAATAGAAAATTTTGGAAGGACATGATCGCCTACGCCAAACGATATGGCACATGATGATGATGATACTCTCGGCGCCGCATATTATTTAATATTTGTTATATTGAACGAGACTACAAATGACAAGAGGTAGGGTTCGATACCAACCGACGGCTACCGGTTCACCCAGTCTTAAATGGGCACCGGATTTTTTTCTGGGAAAATAAAGCGGCATGGGCGTAATACCGACCACATTACCCCAAAAATCGTGTGCTGAAGGTCTGTAAAATGTATGGTCACTAACACCATATTTCCTATACGCCACTTGGCGTGACGGGGGTACTTTACTTTTTTTTATTATTATTACATTTTATATATGTGCTTATCCTCTAAATAAATAATCTTCTCTCTCTTCATAGTCTTCACCCACGCGTGGATGCGTTATCTCGATGGTTCACGGTAAAGCCCCGTTATCTGCTTCTTGAGGACCGATACATCCGTCTTCATCATTTACTTAATAATTTTTACCCTGGCAGCTGTCACTGTCGCTTTCGATTTGTAACTGCTAAAGGTTCTTTAACGTGCGCGAGTGCACACGGGACCTCCTATTTTTTGCAGTTATCCGAGAGTCCTGGACAACGGATTTCACTTCCCAGAGACTAGTGAAGGGTGACGTCACGAAGAAACCAGGATTTCGATTTCGTTTAAAGATTCACACCGCCTAAGGTCGGTTTCGGGTCCAGGACTTTACTATTCGGAGGCTTGCAATGTTTTACCTCTAAACCACATAGTTCTCCCGAATAAAGAAATTAATTAATTAATTAATTAATAGATAAATAAGTAAATAAATAAATAAGCAGATAAATAGATAAATGAGTCAATAAATAAATATGTAAATAAATAGATAAATAAGTAAATAAATAAATAAATAAGTATATAAATAAATAAATAGATAAATAAGTAAATAAATAAGTAAATAAATAAATAAGTAAATAAATAAATAAGTAAATAAATAAATAAATAAGTAAAAAAATGAACAGATAAATAAGTAAATAAATAAATAAATAAGTAAATAAATAAGTAAATAAATAAATAAGTAAATAAATAGATAAATAAATCAATAAGTAAGTAAATAAGTATCAACCGATAAAAATAGAATTGTATTGGCTACGCGATTAGAAAAAACTAAAAGAGACACAACGAGCTGTCAACAAAGGGTACGAGAATAATATAAATATAGCATTATATATTATATTTGATAGATCAAAGATTCAACCACTAATTTTGAATTTTTGGAATACTAGAAACACTAGGAAACATCACAGCATAGCTAAGACCACAAACGATATTTTCCCTCTCGATTGAAAGTCAAACAAGTATAAGAGAGAGAAGATGGGTAATCAAAGAATCAGAACTGACTGCTGGCGTGAGTATCAGAAGAGACAGAGCTGGTCAATACCCAACATCACTTCAGTGTGACGGCCACGAATACAGAAACTTAGTCTGGCCTTAAGGTAAAGGTAAAGTACGAGACTTGAACCGGCGTCTTAGCACGCGAGTTTCCACCCATATGTGCTCGGCCGCCTATCCAGAAATGTTCGGATATTTCTGTATAGTGTAGCCTCAAGCATCGAAACTCAGATGCGAAGCGACATTCCTCACCTTCCCGGGGTAATACCCTGGTTCCCATTTCTGCCAACGGCTGGGTCGACCGTGGGGGGTTTTTTTTTTTCCAACCACGAGTACAATTCACACTGCTCCCAGCGGGAATCGAACACGGGTTGTCCGAACGTCGGTAGTCCAGTTGGGTGGTTTTCCCAACTAGGCTACCGAGGTCCCCAGTCTGGCCTTGATAATAGCGATTGAATATGGAAGACAAGATATGACAAAAATGACTCAAAGAGCCATAAACAAACGCTACGAAAACGCCAGATTAAGAGGAAGACCACAAAAGAGAGGGATAAAGGGAATACTAGAGTCACTAGGAAGGATAACACCAGAAGAGGCCAACAGAAGAGCAAAGAATCGCAGATTGTATCTCCCCTCGACGCCAACGGCAATGGAGAAAGGATAGAAGAAGAAGATGAAGAAGTAGAAGAAGAAGAAGTAGAAGAAGAAGAAGAAGCCATGACACGGAGATAGAGAGAGAGAGAGAGAGAGTGAGAGAGAGAGTGAGAGAGAGAGAGAGAGTGAGAGAGAGAGAACAAATATCGCAGCTCACTGTAGACTTCAGCAAAACGCAACAAAAGCCATTTCAGATGTCAGGAAACATAAAAGAAAAACATTTGGGGTCACAACACATTTGTGGAAACAGTCACAAATTCCAAACTGGAATTGCAGAAACATGATATAGCATTGAATTGTTGTTGATTATAATTTAACCTTCAGTGCAAGTAAATATTTCACGTTGCTTTCAACTTGTTACAAAATTTAGCAACACGCAAGGCAATGCATTACAGAGGAGTTTATAGATGTCTATGCTCACCCAGTTATCGCTACTACCATAGTGCACTAATTATGAGCTGCTGAAGATAATCATAATAATAAATACAAGGTAAAAGAGGCAGAGGCAGACCAAGACTAACTTGGGCGAGTAACATCAAAAGATGGACAAATCTGACTATGACAACCTGCACCATCAAAGCAAGAGACAGATCAGAATGGCGCTCCATGGTAGCCAACCTTCGTTGCGGAGAAGGCACTCGATGATGATGATGATGATGATGATGATGATGATGATGATGAAAGATAACCACCGCGTCACGGCGCATGAGAAGGCACGAGTTGTCACGCCTGTTAACAAAGAACCTCGTCACGGCGCCTCGAGTGTGATAAATAAGGAATTACGAGTTATCGTCCTTTAATTCCTTATTTTAATCATCGGTATTTTTTTGGCAAACCTGGTCAGAATTCTGCCTGGTCGCCTATCATTCTCAGAAAAAAAACGTCTTCCCTTCCCAACTGAACTTAGAAGTCGGTCAATCGGGAGATTAAATCCAGCTTCTTGTTCAGAATATATAAATTCACTAACCGCTGTCTTGAAATGACTTCCAATATTCTTAGAAGGACCACATCTCAGTGATACTGCAACTATTTAGTCACTGTCTGTGGCCCTCTTCTACTGATGAACACGATGTTGTGTATGAAATAAAATAAACTTATTTACGATATGCTCAAAATGTATTTCATATCATGTATGTTTCCAGTAAATACATGAATTATTTGCTCATTTTCTTTGTCACGAATCAGAACCAACATAATACCACAGCTGTTTGCTTAATTCATAGAGTGGCATTTTAGTTACAATCTTGAAAGTTATTGTAACATTTATGGATAAAGGTGTTCTGAGTCTAATACATTCCACTCATTCTTGAAATTGATATTTTATAGAAGTGGTTTCAGTTTGCGACATCCCCCCAAAAAATGTTACATTTCTTCTGTAACTGGTTTGTAAATGAAGTATAGTTGCTAAAACAAGTAGAGGAATTCAAATACCTAGGAGGTTTAGTGACAAACGATAATTCACAAACAGCAGAGATAGAATCAAGATGCAACAAAGCTTTGTCAAATCATTGGACAGTTATCACCACTATTGTCCAACAAGGAAATAACTGAGGCAAAACGGGCACTGTACAATACAATCTTCATCCCAACGTTGTGCTACCAATGCTAGACCAAGACCCTAGATGCAAGAACAATAAGAAAAATAACCTCTACAGAGATGAAATGTGTTAGACGAATGACAGGAAACAGTCTGAGAGATAAGATCAGAAATGAAGAAATAAGAAAAAAAGCTAGGAATAGTCCCCGCTATAGAATATATAAAGACACAACAGATAAAATGGTTTGGCCACGTGACAAGGCAGAAAGATCAAAACACAATACAACAAGCCTTCAACAAGCGTTGTGAGACAGACCCAATGGTCGGCCACGAAAAAGATGCATCGTTGGAATATTAAAAGCACTAGGAAACATAACAACAGCAGAGGCGAACAGAAGAGCAAAAGACCGCAAATTGTATCTCCCCTCGACGCTTAAACGCAAACGAGGAAAGAAAGAAGAAGAAGAAGAAGAAGTATAGTTTAATAGAATAATGCTTATATTAAGAAGCATTTCCGAAAATTGCCAAGATTGACGACACCTTCCGGTTTGAAATATTCAACTTTAACCACAAATATCTTGACAATTGTCGATATAATTTCTTCTAATCATCTTGAATGTGCCATAGAAGATACGAATACAATGCATATTTCTGAAAGAGAAAATAAATAATCAAAGCAACTAAAATATCAGTAACAAACAGCTGTGTAAACATATAATTCTACTGAATAGTTCTGAGGATTTGTGTGATGTATATTTTGGTAAAATTGTGTAATGCGGATTTTTAAAATACGCTTTGTGATATCCTTTCTTTCCTACTCTTTGTCCTTGCTTGTGTAAATTTCATTGCAGATGTTTATAGTGAATTTCAGGTAAAATTATTTATACACTTTGATGCTCTGTGTACATTGCAATTGCCATTGTGGCTTTTTTTTTTTTTTTTTTTTTTTTTTGTAAGTTGTGAAACGATTTGTAGTAATAATAATCTTGTGTACTTGCATGTGAATAATTTGTGGTTTGTGTTTCATTATTTTAATTGTCATTAATGTTACGTGGAGTCGTTGTAATAAACACTCATAACAATTTGTCATGTTTTAAATATATTTTAAGTATTTTAAAACATCTACATTTAAAACTGATTGACAGTCATGTTGTTAAACACATTATTATTTTCCCGCCATTCATTTGTCATTTGGAGATGCATTCATTATCATTCCTTCTCTCGTTAAGAAGATGATTTAGTGGGAGTTTTCTCCCTTACACTCTAAAGTCGAGGAAGCTTGAGGATTCTTGCCCTGGCTTGTCTTTTGTCTTAAATAATCAGCTTGTGTTATGTGAGATGTCCTTAATATTATCTCACAATCTTTTTCTTGGTCTTCCTCGCGGTTTTTTATTTTCTTTTGTGTACGTCCTCAGTGACATATATATTTTTTTTTTTTTAAATTCTTCTTCTTCTATCTTCCAATGATTCTACTTCATTCTCGCCTTTGAAAGGTTAAGAACTGAACTCAGACCTATATCATTTGTAGACGGGAACTTTAGTATTTGGCCACTGCGACATACAGACTAACACCATATAATATCAATGTCTTCCTCTTGTTTTTGCGTTCACCCAACGACCACTCTCATTTATTGCCTGCCCTTTGCTGACGTATTTTTCCCAATTGTCAACCTAACTGTAAGTTCTAGGTCATCTCTGTGTGGAAAAACTCAATCGTCATTAATCTCTCTCTCTCTCTCTCTCTCTCTCTCTCTCTCTCTCTCTCTGCGATCAGGACTCAATCAGAGTAGGATTCCAGACTCCCACATGAAGTCAGCTGTCAGGTTAAGTGTGTTGATCGTCCCCACAGACAGAACATCACATTTAGAGTCTGCCAGATCCACTCTGACTGAACACCCATTAATACGTTGCACTGTGTTCTGCGCCAGTGGCCCAGTGCATCCGATTTCAGCCAGCATCTTATTCAGGTTCGCTTTACTAGATTTAATAGTTTAGTTTAGTTTAGTTTATAAATAAAAATTTTCAACTCCAATGTTAAGTCAGTCCTATTATATGGCTGTGAAACATGGAGAACAACAAAATTGACAATCACGAAGATACAGACTTTTATTAATGGATGCTTACGCAGAATAGAAGGATGGAAATGGCAGGACAAAATCACTAACATAGAATTATGGAAATGTACCAGTCAAATACCAGTGGATAAAGAGATACAGCGAAGACAATGGCGCTGGATAGGACACACTGCAGAAGCCAACTGAGAGTATTACACAACATGCCCTTTTTTGGAATCCCTAGAGGAAAATACTAAGAGGAAGACTAAGGAATTCTTGGAGAAGACGGATATAAGCAGAGATGAAGATGATGGGGAAGACATTGAATGATCTTAAAAGAATGGCAATAAAACAGAACGACTTGGAAATTGTTTGTTGAAGACAGGAAGCTGAAAGGTAGAAGAAAGTTTAGTTTAGTTTAGTTTAGTTTAGTTTAGTTTAGTTTAGTTTAGTTTAGTTGACAGGTCATCCTCACTGCACATCGGACAAGTCCATAAGTGCTCATATCTCCTCTGAAGTATACACCCCTCAACCTGGAGCGACTAGCTACATCATTGTGTTGGTTGATAAGTCTTCTTTGGACTCCTGTTTGGCACTCCCGTATAGCATCTCCCAACTTGATATGATATTCGTGTTCAATTCTGCGGATTCTGAGTAACTTTTCTCTGTCGATTTTTTTTTTTATCCAGCATCTATGAGGGCATTCAGAATATAAGTGCTCTCCCTTCCTCACTCATCATCAAACTGGCATGCAGGGGTGGATTAACCATTGAACAAAATAAGTATCAAAGGAAGGGGGCACCATAAAGGGGTGCCCCCTTTGTCAACGACAACCCACATTAAATAAAAAAAATACATATGTATGTATATATATATATATATATATATATATATATATATATATATATATATATATATAATGATAACAAGAGCATCCAGTGAGTGCAGACCTCCGCCAAGGGTCATGAAATCGAAGGGAAAAAATTCCCGACAAAAAGACCAGCAACAAAGCAGGCTGGACGCCTTATCTCTGTTAAGTATAGAATCATACGTGTTATATAAGAGTTGTTTTAAGGATCTGATCAAAGAATGTGCAATTAAAATAAGTAGGAGAAAACTTGTAAAATATAAAATAAAGTAAATGTTTTAAACAAATAAACATTTCTTTCCATCTGACTGTAAGTTTTGTTTAATTTCGATAAATAAAGTGTTATTTAATGCTTCATTAATGTTTATATTTTAAATCACATATAGGGGGGGGGGGGCAGAATCGTTTAATTGCTTAGGGCCTATGAGGGTCTTAATCTGGCTCTGCTGGCATGCCTAGATTCAATGTTTTCACTTAACCAAGTAGCCGCGGTAGAGCAGAACCACGATTTGAGGTTCAATACTTTGAATGACCAGGTCCACTCAAGCTTAATTGGGAACAAGGTTTTCTGGGAATTAAAGGCGGTCTGCTGCAGTGCTGACCATAATATCCCCAAAAATGTGGCGGCGGGTGTAAATAAGGAACACTGACACCACTATTCGCATTTTTAAGAATTGATATGAAGAAAAACCTCTGGGAATGGATAGAGCACACGTTATGCGAGTCAACTATAACCATTACCAGATAAGCTCTCGGCTGGAATCAACGGAACGCCTATGAAAACAAGAGGAAGAAACCCTGAGACTAAGATTGCAAAGATAAATTACACCTGGAAACGAATAAAGGAGACAGCAAATGACAGAAAGTTTAATGGAGCTCTTATTGCGATGTCCTATGCAGCAATTGAATTATTTAGTTATTTGCGGGTCATCATCATTGCACTTCGAACATGTCCATAGGTGCTCAGATCTCCTCCTCAGCAAGTCCCGCAGTGTCCAGCGACTGACGACTCCAGTTCTGTGTTGGTTGATAAGTCTTCTTACACGGCCACTAAGTTTCCCATTTCTGACTGTGCCCATCTTAACTCCCATTTCCATCATCCGAAGAAGTGACGTGGATCTGTGTTTGTCGAAGTCCTGTGCTCTTCCCACATCTCGGAGTCATTGACGATGTCCGCCCGATCCATCGGTTGACTGTCCTCAACGACAGCGCAGCTAGCCAGCCTGTCCGCTCTTTCATTTCCCCGTACTCCCGCATGTCCAGGGACAAAGACAAAGGTGTCCTTGGGTATTTTTGACTTCTGCAATGACTCTACCCATTGCATGCGTACAGAGCCCGCGTTCACTTTTTTTTATCATGCTCATCGAATCACTCAGTACACAGGCGTGGATGTAGTCTTGTGACTGATGCACCAATTTTAAGATAAATCGGTAAGAACAGAACTACAATCCCTTCACAATACCGCGTATATCAGCCGTGGCGAGGATGTTTTTTTTATTGTTTCTTGGCCGTCAATCTAACAGCACATGGTGTCTCTTGACTTTGAGTTAACACTTGGATATTAATGTAAGCCGAGAAGGTTCGTTAACCACCTGCAACAACAAAAGTGTAATAAAATAAAGGGGACCTCTATTAATTTAGGGAGCCGCGATAGCTCAGTGGTTAGTGAACCGGACTACAAAGGACAAGATGTAGGGTTCGATCCCAACCTACGGCTTCCGGGTTTACCACACCTTAAATGGGTACCGGATTTTTTTCTGGGAAAGTAAAGCGGCACGGGCGTAATACCGACCACATTGCCCCAAAAATCATGTGCTGAAGGTCTGTAAAATTTATGGTCACTAACACCATATTCCCTATACGCCAATTGTCATGACTGTGGCTCTGTACTTTCTTTCTATCAGTTTAGCCTCTACAAACCAGTTCTAACAGGTAACCTGCTAGAACGGATGTATTCTGTCGTTTTAATGCCTTCCGCTAACTTAGGGACATTTCAAACATGACAAACATTTAATATTGTAAAAGTAAAGTACGAGACTTGAACCGGCGTCTTAGCACGCGAGGTTCCACCCATACGTGCTCGGCCGCCTATCCAGAAATGTTCAGAGATTTCTGTATAGTGTCGCCTCAAGCATCGAAACTCACGATGCGAGACGACATCCCTCACCTTCCCAGTGCAATACCCTGGTACCCATTTCTGCCAACGGCTGGGTCGACCGTGGGTTGTTTTTTTTTTTTTTCCCAACCACAAGTATAATTCACACAGCGGGAATCAAACACGGGTTGTCCGAACATCTGTAGCCCAGTCGGGTGGTTTTCCCAACTAGGCTACCAAGGCCCTTTAATATTGTTCTGTTGTGGTCTCTCCGTGTTTCGAAAAGATTCGCATTACTCTCAGATTGTTAAACAGATGAAATGCGGATCAACAGCAGAACACTACTAAACCGGAGATAAACGAGCCACTGGTGTTTGTGAATCCGGAAGACCTTTGTCGCTTAACCTTACAACGTATTTAGTGCTCAAAGGCTGCGGTAATAAATATCACACCAAAGTCATTTTTTTTACAAATGATGACGTATATTTTACGTACAGCTTGTCAACATTTTTTTTTTGCCATTTTTCTAACTGCGTATTTATGTCAGGATAAAATTTTTAATGCGTTGTAAAATGACCTTTATCGCGCTACTGCACTTGTGTTTCTTACATTTGCATTACATTTAGCATGTAAAATGTATTGTATTGTTTAGTTTGTGCTGTAAATTATGAATTACCGTGTTCAGTTAACTTATAAAATGATATCGTGTCCAGTGGAATAAAAATGGTTACAAAACAAAACATGTTGCCGTGTCATATTTTCAATGTCTACGTCATCTGACATTGTTCAAGTAAATATTTGTTTCTTATCACCTTTTAAGATGTATTTTGTTTGAAAGAAATTATTACATGTTCGCGTGTCTTGAGAATGATTGTCAAGGATATTCACCTAATGTCAGGGTCAAAGGGCTTGCGACAGGATTGGGGAACCAGAAATATCCAAGGATATTCACCTAATGTCAGGGTCAAAGGGCTTGCGACAGGATTGGGGAACTAGAAATATCCAAGGATATTCACCTAATGTTAGGTTCAAAGAACGTAGTAAGACTGGGTGGAGATGCGTCATCGGTTGACATAAGGACAGGTCAGGAAATGTTACAGAAATCTTTGAGCAGGGAGTTTGAGGGAGAACTGCGTAATTAAGGGAGCAATGGCAGTTTACACAAAATAGAACACAAGAACACAATCAAAACTTATACATAGCCTTCATTGACCAGGAAAAAGCATTCGACAGAGTAAACAGAGAACAACTGTGGGAGATACTATAAAACATACGGAGTAAGCCAACATCTAACCAACATTATTAAAAGCCTCTGCGTCAACAGCAGCTGCAGGGTCAGAACAGCAGCAGGCTACACAGACCACTTCGAAGTCAGATCAGGTGTAAGACAGGGGTGCGTACTATCCCCCCTACTGTTTATTACATACATGGACCATATATGCAAGCTAGCCAACCCATCAGAGACAGAGGAGATCAACGAGCTTCTATTTGCAGACGATCAGGCACTAATACATGAAACAAAAGAAGACCTACAAGTACACTTAAACAAACTCAACATCTCAGGCACAAAATACAACATGAAAATCAACATCAACAAAACAGAAGTCATGAACCTCGCCAAAATAAACAGGACATCAACATAACTATAGAAGGCAGACAACTAAAACAAGTAGAAGAATTCAAGTACCTAGGAAGTCTAATGACAAACGATAATTCTCAAACGGCAGAGATAGAATCAAGATGCAACAAAGCTTGTCAAATCATCGGACAGCTATCACCACTATTGTCCAACAAGGAAATAACTCTGGAAGCAAAACGAGCACTATACAATACAATCTTCATCCCAACGTTGTGCTACCAATGCCAGACCTGGACCCTAGATGCAAGAACAATAAGAAAAATAACCTCTACAGAGATGAAATTGTGTTAGACGAATGACAGGAAACAGTCTGAGAGATAAGATAAGAAATGAAGAACTGAGAAAAAAGCTAGGAATAGCCTCCGCCATAGAATATATAAGGAAACAACAGATAAAATGGTTTGGCCACGTGACAAGGCAGAAAGAACAAAACACAACACAACGAGTTTTCAACAAACGTTGTGAGAACACCAGACCCAAGGGTCGACCACGAAAAAGATGGGTCGATGGAATATTAGAAGCACTAGGAAACATAACAGCAGCAGAGGCAAACAGAAGAGCAAAAGACCGCAAATTATATCTCCCCTCGACGCTGAAAGGCAAATGAGGAAGCAAAGAAGAAGAAGAATGGCAGTTGGACCTGGGTGATAGTTAAGGGGAAAGAACTGTCATGTGGTACTTAAAAATTCATATTAAACAAAAAAGTTCAATCAACTAGGCAGCTGCGGATAGTCAAGGAAGGCAACTGAGAGCACAGCTTTTCCAAAATTGTATCTGAATACATAACACAATCATATTGCAGCTCAATGCGTTAAATGTCAGTGTACAACCAACCATCGTATTCCGTAGTATTGCAGTTCATCATCATCGTGTGCCGTCTCCGCAACGAAGGTTGACAACCATTGATCGCCATTCAACTCTGTTTCTTGCTTTGATGGAGCAGGTTGTCATAGATTGACTTGTCCATCTTTTGATGTTACTCGTCCATGTTTGTCTTGGTCTGCCTCTTTTACCTTGTATTTTCCCTTCTAAGGTTACTTTTAGTAGGCTGTTGTGTCTTTTAACGTGTCCCAAAAACTTCATTTGTCTTGTCTTAATTGTATTTAGTAGCTCTCTTTTCATTTTTAGTTGTTTTAAAACTTCATCGTTTGTTTTCTTTTCTTTCCATCCAATTCTACCTATTCTTCTGTAAATCCACATTTCAAAGGCTCCAATTTTCTGTTCTGTTTTCTTGTCTAATGTCCATGTTTCTGCACCATACAGGAATATTGAGAAGATGTAACATTTTGCTATCCTTAGTTTCAGCCCTGCTGTTTTGTTGTTAATATATTTTTCATGGCATTAAAATTACTTTTTGCGATACCTATTCTTTTGTTTATTTCAAGTTTACATTTTCCATCACTGGTTATAGTATGTCCCAGATAGTTCTAGCTCTGAACTGTCTCCAGATGTATTCCCTCAACTGTGATATTTAATTGTAGGTCTTGAGAATAGCAGTTACAGAGTTCAAATAACTCAAGCCGTTATTTGTGGAGGTCAAACCTGTACTTGTGTTACAGTGTTTATGGAGGTCAAACCTACTACAACCGTACAAAGGCATCTATCGACCTGGCAATGTATTTGTGAACTAGGTAGGCCATATTTAGCAACCAGCTCCCCGTCCACTGCATCAGAAGAACGACTGGTAAAATGGCGTTCTGTCTCTTGATTGAAACATATAGAAGTAGTGCCAATAGGAGGCGGTCTAATCTAGTGCCTTCTATAACAATCACTGCGCTGCGTCTTTATATAAAAAAACCTGAACAAAACTGTCGTCATCATCATCATGTGCCGTACCGGTTGGCGTAGGCGATCATGCCCTTCCACAATTTTCTATCTACAGTGCATCGTATCAGTTCTGTTGTTGACTGTTTTCCATGCCATGACACCATGCTATCCAGTATTTTCTCTCTTTGTCGTCCACGATCTCTCTTTCCTTTTATTTTGCCAGTTGTAACCAAGTATTCCATCTTTCCTCTTCTCATGATGTGCCCGAAAAATGTTGATTGCTTCTTTCTGATGTTTTTTTAAGAGCTCCCTCTTTGTGTCGGCCTCTTTGAGAACTTCATTGGTCTTTTCATTCAACAAAACTGTAAGAGATGTTAATTAACTGCGAAACCATGGTTTTTTTTCACAACTTATAGTGTAAATAAATAAATTATGATGCAATAACAATTACGTTAATTTAGTACACTAATTGAAGGAACTATTTTACATAGCGCAAATTTCAACAGTGTTTATGTCGCAACTTATCAGGGTAAAGGTCAAGCTAAAAGTTTGGTTTCACGTCCTGGCCTCCTCAAGTTTCGAACTCACCGTCCGCCGCCGCAACAGGTGTGACATTTGTACATTAGATACTTTAATGAATACACTTTAATACACAATAAAGAAAGTATTTAAAACGTGCTTTTTTTAAAGTTTTAAATACTTCTTCTTTCCTTCATCATTTACCTTTCAGCGTCGAGGGAAGATATAGTTTGCGATACTTTGCTCTTCTCTTGGCTTCACCTGCTGTATTGTTTCATAGTGTTTCTAATGTTCTATCAGTCCGTCTTTTTCGTGGTCGGCCTTGGGTCTGGTGTTCTGGCAACGTTTATTGAAAACGAGGGTCTACCGTATCAGATTGCTCGCCACCCTGTATTATGAACATGATTCATGAATCTTTATCTTAGCACCATCATCACCGTGTGTCCGTTAGCACCCCGATCTATTTTCTAACAGCACAGATATATCTTAGAACAGCGCACGAACTCCGTAACACCAGTGATGTTCCACACTAACTATAATTACAGAAAGTTGGTTAATCATAGCGACAATTATAGAATGTGTATTGATTGGAAATATGTTGTCTACTTGTTTATGTTCAACTTCAAGAATTCCTCCTCTTTACCATCCTTCAATGATATAAATTGGTACTTGACCCTACCAACCTTGGTATTGAGGATCACTGAAAGAAACTTAATCACGCTAAATGTGATTTCAACTTCTTCTTCATCATCGTCCCTTAACCTATGTGTCATTGGAGAATCACTGACAGACTTCGTCAACCTTCTCTCTATCTTCTGTCATTCTTTGGTACTCTGCGTGCAAAAACGAGTCCATTCTTTGATGTTATTGTCCCTTCTCCCTCCTTTCATATTTCCTTGCAGGATGGTCTGTGCTGGGTCAGACAATCAAGACACGTGACCAAACAATTTCATATTGTTTCTTCATAACAGACAAAAGACCATGATCTCCGATTGCCTGTTGTATCCTTAATTTTGAGAACTTTGTAATTTGTGATAGTTCTCCTGAGCAAAACTTTAGACGTCAATATTAATCAGTTTGGGAGCCGCGATAGCTAAGTGGTTAGTGAACTGGACTACAAAGGACAAGAGGTAGGGTTCGATCCCAACCGACGGCTTCTGGGTTCTCCCAGCTTTAATGGGTACCTGATTTTTTTTCTGGGAAAGTAAAGCGGCACGGGTGTAATACCGACCACATTACCCCAAAAATCATGTGCCGAAGGTCTGTAAAATGTATGGTCACTAACACCATATTCCCTATACGCCACTTGGCGTGACGGGGGCACTTTACTTTTTTTTAAATATTTATTAATCAGTTTGAAGAAAGCACTTGTCAACTCAAGGCTGGTGACTCTCCATATAGCGTGTCATATGATACCGATGATGGTTACAAGAGTCTTCTCTAGTCATCATATATGGGATTGATTGTAGCAAATGTTCAGCATTCATTTTGTCTATGCCAGTCACATTTATCGAGGGTCCCTATCTTTAGGGTGTTGAACTGTTGGTACCTAAATCTGTTGTGGACTGTTTGGAGCCTAAAAATTGCCACATTTTCTTTTTTGTTGAGATGGTAGTAAACATACTTTTTCTGATAGCCCTTATGTTCTGTATACCATTTTATTCATGTATTTCTTTGATTCCTCTAAAGTTTTACTTGCATCGGACTGGTAAAATTTGCCATATTCCTTTGCCAACATGTGTTCCCTATCATTTCTATGAATATTGGAGTGAGACGGAACCAACTGAATCACAGTTCTGCTTCTCTGGCAGAGCTTATAGATTTTACTTTACTCGATGGATCATACTCATTGCACATCAAACATGTCCGTAAGTGCTCGGATCTCCTACCCAGTATGCTACTCTTGTGTGTGGAGACTGATGACTCAAGTTCTGTGTTTATTTGTTATTCTCTTCGAGTACCTTTCTGGCATCTCCAAATTTGACCTGATATTCGTGCAGTCTGAACATGGTTTTAGATTCATGACCATTGACTGAGTTATCTAAGCGACATTTCTCTGAGGGCATTCAGAATGTCAGCCTGGTCCATGGCACATCCGACATTCATAGCAGCTGTTCCAACAAGTCCGTTCTTCAAGGTGAATCGACTGAGATCATAAGAAGAGCAGGAAATGATAACAATGACTAGGATATCATCTGGCCCAAGCAAACAGGAGAGTTAAATGGGTGGAGACTGGGATACCAGTCTTGAGATATGTTATAGACTGGGATACCAGTTTTGATATATGTTATAGATGTGCCCTCAGAAACAATGATCTAAATATCGACCTGTCTCACTTATGTGTGTTGTTACATTATTAACAAATGATACAAAGGTATTGTTATGGCACTCTGAAAAATCCTGATTGTTTTCTGTTGTTTGTATGTAGATTTGTTCCTGAGTGCTGTAAAAATACCTTGTCTGTTTACCATTTATGTTCGTACACAGACAAGATACCAACCTCGTCCATCTCTCACCACAGACATTTTCTATTCTAATAAACATTGAATTATTGATTATCATATTCTTCCGTCTAACCACTGGAAACTAAGATCACACGTTGCCATACAGCTTTATGTGTATTTATGATACAAGCATTTCAGCCTATTTGTGTGTGCAGCTATTACTTGATAACAGGAAACCCAGAATACAACTGTGGTATAATATTAATTCCCTTCCTAATGAGGAAGTTCTCAAAGAGGCCAGCACAAAAAGGGAGCTCATAAAAAACATCAGAAAGAAGCAATCAACATTTTTCGGGCACATCATGAGAAGAGGAAAGTTGGAATACTTGGTTACAACTGGCAAAATAAAAGGAAAGAGAGATCGCGGGTGACAAAGAGAGAAAATACTGGATAGCTTGGTGTCATGGCATGGAAAACAGTCAACAACAGAACTGATACGATGCACTGTAGATAGAATATTGTGGAGGGACATGATCACCTACGCCAACCGGTATGGCACATGATGATGATGATGATAATATTAATTCTGAATTGGCATTGCAACCTTCTAGTCACACAACAATGATGTGTATGAATGACCTCTCAAAAAGTTATTCTTTTTTGGGAGAATAACGGAGTGTAGTCTTGCTAGTGGCAATAAGTCGCCAATCAATGGGTACAGGTTCAAATCTTGGTTCATGTTGTTTATTGTTTTCTGTATTTTCTGCTGTTTATTGATTTATGGATTTTTCTGAGTGCTATAAATATTTGTCTGAGTTTATGTTCGTCGTATCTAGTCTTAGAAGCTTCCATCTACAATCATCTTATGACATCTTCACAAAAATATTACAAGTCTATCGCAATGTGATACGATGGAAATTATCTACTTTACATCTTCACAAAAATATTACAAGTCTATCGCAATGTGATACGATGGAAATTGTCTACTTTACATCTTCACAAAAATATTACAAGTCTATTGCAATGTGATACGATGGAAATTATCTACTTTACATCTTCACAAAAATATTACAAGTCTATTGCAATGTGATACGACGGAAATTATCTATTTTACATCTTCTTCATGCCAATCAGGTAGTACAGTAATTGTTATCAGAAACAGATTCTTTATGAGATGATTATGTTCATTATTAGATTGGAACAATGGTTCTCAGACCATTGTTTCCCCATTCAATATGTCTTCCTTGCGGGCTCTTTGTTACAATCTATCCTCGTTACATTTGAAATACTATATGGCTTATATGTACACCTTCTGTGCCAGTTTATAATTCTCTGGAGATAAATTTATAAATACTATTTATGATTATGAATTAGCCAATCATAAACAATGTATATGTTGATAAATGATCCAATCACAAACAGTGTTTACGATTTAAAATTTAAAAAAAAAGCCATGAAAAATATTAATCACCAGATCACACTCATTTATTACATTCTACTTGTCATATGCATAATACAATATCATCACTCATCACCCATCATATAAACAAGCATACATCAGCGACATCATACAACTGTAATCATGTCCTCTCAGAACTCAATATTAAAAATCACCCAGCTTAAAAGATGATGCAATCATGTAAGCAAAACAGACAAGAGCTATCATCAAACAGCATTACAGTGGATGACAGATACTGTCAGATATCACCTTTATGAATTTAAGAAAACATCTGCAATTACAACTGGTAATATACAAAATACATTTTTTTAAATGAACTGAGAAATTATTAAAAAAAAAAAAATAAATGTATATACGAAGATCGGTCAAAATATTTGCACTTTAGCATAATGTAGTTTAGCACTAGCCAGAAATTGGTGTGAACTTTGGTCTGCTATGTGTTCACCCTCAGAACAAACCACATCTCCCATCTCTTCTTCACAGTCACGTGATTGTAGAAATTCTATATTGGGGACACAAAACATGTTTCCAGTTTAGTAATCAAATCCTAGTCACTTGAAAAATTATCTCCGCAAGAGTGGATTCCTCATGTCATAGTTTAAAAAAAAAATAAAATAAAGAGCCCCATCACACCAAGTGGCGTATAGGGAATATGGTGTTAGTGACCATACATTTTACAGACCTTCGGCACATGATTTTTGGAGTAATGTTGTTACACACTTCATAGTGGCTGCAAAATTCTAACATTTTCTGCTACTCTTGCAAAAAAAAATGTAATTTTTCAAACAACAAAGAAGATTCTATTGTTGAGCTGGAGACGTGACGATGAGCTTTTGTTCTATAATTAAGGTTTCACCCTTGTTGGAATGCATCACCCTTCTTGTGTGCACACTAACGAATCAATTCAGAGGAAAAGGTATGTTTACAGCACTCGGAAAAAAATTACAAATAATCAACAACAGGAAAAAAAAACAAAGAACAATATATGGACCGAAGCAGGATCGAACCCGTACTCATTGACACAGCGCCTTGCCACGAAAAGCCAAACGCTAGGGAACACTGCCACTCAGCATAATTTGAAAAATACAGATACTTTATTTGTCACTTGGGTGCACACTAGGAGGACTAAAGCTCACACCAATTTTCAAGTACACGCATTGGCCCCATCATACTAAAGTGCAAAACTTGTTGACAAATCCTGGTATTGTCTCCACTAAAAATGTACATCTTGAACCTATTGAAGACTAAAGTCAACCTTCTCAGAGAACAATGGAAACAGTTTAACAGTGTGGACCAGATTCTGGACATCCTGGAAAAAATAGCCACAGAAAGCGGCAAAAAAAAAACTACAAGATGCAAAAGGCAAATAGATAATTAATTGAACGTTTTGTCAGCCTACAGTTAAGTCAAAGAAGAAAAAGTGAGAGTGACTGTTCAGAGATGAGGTGCACCATTAGGTACACAACACTCCTCAGATCTTCATCAACAGAATTCCATTACATCTTTCATATAAAATGGTCTGAAGAAATTATACTGACCAATGGAAGAACAACAAAATGAACAAATCAGACCAGGGACTAAAGTGAGTATGTAGAGCTGGAATGTATTTATATAAGGAAAAGTCACCCAAACTTACTGGAAGTGCCATGTCATCAATTGAAGAGAAAGAAGGAACTAAAAAGAATATCTGGATGTAGCTGATCAAGGATAAGTAAAAGAATACCCACAACAATTAAACAGGTCAAAACAAAACAGCTGTGACACCAAAATTCATAGATGAAAAACTTAAATTAACTCAAACAAAAATGTTTGAAAACTGTGCCTGGAGATTATTAAACATTACCGAAAATAACACAAATGGAGTCTTATATACAAAAAGGAAATCTTGACTTGACTGTTACCAGCTGTTTCTTCTCTTAAAGCCTGAATTAAAACCTGAAATGTAGAAATAAATAAACATTAAAAAAAATAATAAACAAATTTTAAAAAGAGAGAGAGAGTGAGAAGAGAGATAGAGAAGAAAATCATTATTCTACAGTAATTTAAAGGGTCCTGTCTCACTTTGTAGTGTAAGGATAAAGTGGTGTTAAAGCCAATATTCTGTCATGGCTAACAGCACATTACATGTGATGTGACCAGTCCACAGAAATTGTCCTAATTTCTCAGAGAGAAGTTCCAGCACACATTTTCAGAGACTGAGATCACCAATACCATGGTCTAGCAAGAATGTGCCACATCTGGGATCACTTGAACCTCCTATTCAACAATAAAGTTCCCTACACATCTTGCCACTACAGCTTCAGCTTCCCTGGTGCTGAGGTGAAAGATTACAGCAAGAACTCCGTATTTAATCTGAATCTATTTGAAATAATACATTTCTGATTCCCAAAGAATAAATTGCTTATTTGAAATAATACATTGCAATGCAGATTTCAATGACAAATATTATAATATATATTTAATGTGTTTGGGTATAAGTCATTGGATCTGGAATGATTTGAAGTTATAAGGGATTGGTTTCAGCAACTGATAAAAGGTGGAGAAGTTATAATTTGGTATTTCCAGGAGTGTTAATGAAACCACATTTATTATCTGTACATTTATAATTTGTATATCCATAAGTGGTAAAAGATAGGGCATTTATAATTTGTATATCCATAGGTGGTAAAAGATAGGACATTTATAATTTGTATATCCATAGGTGGTAAAAGATGGGACATTTATAATTTGTATATCCATAGGTGAAGGTTGTGATTTGTCATAATTATTCCAGGCAATTCAAGAAGGTAGTTTGCCATTCCTTTCCTTCTTGGCAGTGACTGTACTAGTCGGAGATCGCAGCAATTGTCTCTATACACGAGATCCTCTGCCCGCCATTGCGGTGTGGGGGCCATAACCGGCACTACTTGTCGGCTGCTCCCACAACACCATCCACCACCTGCTCCAATGGCTAAACAGGTAGAAAGCAACAACAAAGGTCGCAGTCTGAATAGTAAGAAAACAGAAGTAATGGTTATATCAAAGAAACAATCACCAACATCATGCAGCATAAAAATAAATGAGACAATTCTGAAACAAGTACAACGTTTCAAATACTTGGGCACAATAATAACATCAGATGGGAGATGCACCACAGAAATTGAAAGCAGAATAGCTCAGGCCAAAATGGCATTTCAGAAAACGAAAAATATCTTATGCAACAAATCTATGTCAATAAAAATGAGAAAGAGAGTTCATCTGTGCTGTACAGAACAAATTCTGACCTATGGAAGCGAATCATGGACAGTTGACAAACAAATGAAAAGATGATTAGAGGCCACAGAGATGGGATTTCTCAGAAGAATGTTGAAAGTTCCCTGGACAGTTAAAAAGACCAATAAGGAAATTCTCAAAGAGGCCAACACAAAGAGGGAGCTCTTAAAAAACATCAGAAAGAAGCAATCAACATTTTTCGGGCACATCATGAGAAGAGGAAAGTTGGAATACTTGGTTACAACTAGCAAAATAAAAGGAAAGAGAGATCACGGGCTACAAAGAGAGAAAATACTGGATAGCTTGGTGTCATGGCATGGAAAACAGTCAACAACAGAACTGATACGATGCACTGTAGATAGAAGATTGTGGGACATGATCGCCTACGCCAACCAGTATGGCACAACATGATGATGATAAACTCAAAGCTGACTGCTCACATAGGATTATTAACTAGAATTAATCCTACTTCATCATCATAGATTAATCCTGGAAACAGATTAATATGTCAGGTCAGAGAAATGAAAGATTTATATCCACTCTCTAATAATAGTTATGATATAAGCAAAAAATAAATGTTCTCTCCATGTCAAGCTGGGCATGTAAGGAATATTGTGTTAGTGACCATATTTTTCCAATACCATCGCACATTTTTTGGTGATGTGGTTGGTATCACACTGGACTACCATTACATCCCAGAAAAATCTTTGGTACCTATTTTTGAGATTTTGGGTGAACCCCAAAGCCTTGTTGGCCTGAAATCCTAGAATCAGTGCAAAGAAACTTACCTTGTCTTTTGTAACTGTTTTGGCTGAATTTATACTTTGAAGGACCTGTTCAATTAGAAATTGATGAAAAGTTAAGTGATTATTTGAAAAGGAAGGAAGGAAGGAAGGAAGGAAGGAAGGAAGGAAACACAGAAAAAGTGAAAATTTCACCAGATTTTATAGAAAAACTGCCACCACACCCTGAAGTTTACATGTCCTAAGATGTAAAGCTTCTCTCTTCTAGCTCATAATGTAGTCAAATAAAGTTGTTCAAGACAGCACTAATCAACTTACATAGCTTTTTTTAAGTCTTTGGAAGTTTTTCTTTCAGCACTAATTTGTACTACAGCTTCATCTATATTAAAAAAAAAAAAAAGTAAAGTACCCCCGTCCCCACCAAGTGGCGTATAGGGAATATGGTGTTAGTGACCATAGATTTTACAGACCTTCGGCACATGATTTTTGGGGTAATGTGGTCGGTATTACGCCTGTGCCACTTTACTTTCCCAGAAAAAAATCAAGTACCCATTAAAGGCAGGGTGAACCGGAAGCCATCGGTTGGGATCGAACTCTACCTCTTGCCCTTTGTAGTCCAGTTCACTAACCACTGAGCTATTGCGGCTCCCTTCATCTATATAGTGACTTATTTTGTATTTCAATTCTTGTGTACCAGTCTTCAGCACGCAAGGTGCCATTCAGCAAAAGAGCTGAAAGCTGTCAGCGAATCATAACTAATGGCTTGCAACAGGACTGGTGAACCAGAACTATCTTAGGCTTTTTTTTTTTAATCTCTTCGCGATGCCAGAAACAGACTAACCAGTTTAGTCTGGCAAAGTGAGTAGGGTCAGAGAAGAAAGGTAACGCAGTACACAAAAATGCCAAGCTGAAGTTGGATGAGTTGGGCTGAAAGAAGTAAATATCGCAGTTCTATTCCAAACACAACACAACGATGCTCACTCTAAGCCAAGAATGGCTGAAGAAGTGGCCTATTTTTATAGTATTTTTTTCAGATGAGGGCATGCCCACTGAATGGAAGGGACTGTGATTAGAACTTGAGAACCAATCATATCGAAATATACCTGAATATATTTGTATTTCTATATCAATTGTTTTAACAAGATTAAATGGTAATTCACTCTGGCATTTGTTTAACTAATTATAACAGTAACATTAAAATTAATTAAATTTAAACGATTACTCATTCATGGTATTCAAAAGATCTGAAATGTATTTTAACACTTTCATATGAGAACATTATCAATATTTTAAACATAAGAAAAACCTGAAACACTTGTTAAAACACATGTGCACACATTGATGATAATGGTACTTGCCTCGTGTGTTGAATTTGTTCTGATAACGAGTCAGTTCCAACAAATCCTCTGGAACACTTTGACCAACATCTTTCAAAACCTTGATTAAGTCATCCATCTGAGATGTGTAATTGATGACAAGTGTAATTGATTATTCTCTCTCTCACATTTATGCATGCACACACAAAAGCTACATTTAAATCCAGCATTTTTACAAGGGCACTTTAGGAAACAAAACTAATGACTGACTGTGTTCTTGCTCTTGTATATAGCACCATCATTATTATTGCATAAGGACAGTGATTATTTGCACTCTATTCTCTCATATGTTGAAAGTTCCCTGGACAGCTAAAAAGACCAACGAGGAAATTTTCAAAGAGGCCAACACAAAAAGGGAACTTCTAAGAAACAGAAAGAAACAATCAAAATTTTTCTAGCACATCATGAGAAGAGGAAAGTTGGAATACTTGGTTACAACTGGAAAAATACAATAGAAAGAGAGATCATGGATGACAAAGAGAGAAAATACTAGGCAGCTTGGTGTCACAGCATGGAAAACTGTCAACAACAGAAATGATATGATACACGATGGATAGAAGATTGTGGAAGGACATGATCGCCTACGCCAACCGGTATGGCACATCATGATGATGATTCTCTCATATATAACACCAACATCATTACTGCATGAGAGCAGTGATTATTCGTACTCTATTCTCTCATATAAAACACCAACATCATTACTGCATGAGAGCAGTGATTATTCGTACTCTATTCTCTCATATAAAACACCAACATCATTACTGCATGAGAGCAGTGATTATTCGTACTCTATTCTCTCATATAAAACACCAACATCATTACTGCATGAGAGCAGTGATTATTTGTACATTATTTTCTCATATATAACACCAACATCATTACTGTGTGAAGGCAGTGATTATTTGTACTTTATTCTCTCATATAAAACACCAACATAATTACTGCATGAAAGCAGTGATTATTTGTACTTTATTCTCTCATATAAAACACCAACATCATTACTGCATGAAGGCAGTGATTATTTGTACTTTATTCTCTCATATATAACACCAACATAATTACTGCATGAGAGCAGTGATTATTTGTACTTTATTCTCTCATATATAACATAAACATAATTACTGCATGAAAGCAGTGATTATTTGTACTTTATTCTCTCATATAAAACACCAACATAATTACTGCATGAAAGCAGTGATTATTTGTACTTTATTCTCTCATATAAAACACCAACATCATTACTGCATGAAGGCAGTGATTATTTGTACTTTATTCTCTCATATATAACACCAATATAATTACTGCATGAGAGCAGTGATTATTTGTACTTTATTCTCTCATATATAACACCACCATCATTACTGCATGAAGGCAGTGATTATTTGTACTTTATTCTCTCATATAAAACACCACCATCATTACTGCATGAAGGCAGTGATTATTTGTACTCTATTCTCTCATATATAACACCAACATCATTACTGCATGAGAGCAGTGATTATTTGTACTTTATTCTCTCATATATAACACCAACATCATTATTGCATGAAGGCAGTGATTATTTGCACTTCACCCTCATCTGATTATTTAAGAAGATCTGAACACAGCACACAAACTCCAAGCACTGGCACATGCCTCTGGAGTTTCCTAAAGCTGAATGAAATCATTGTCAAGATACTAGAAAATATAATGCCCTGAAGTTTTGCCTGGACAGCTGCATACAGCTTCTCTTTAAGATTTGCAACTGTCTTCTTCCTCTTCTTTCCTTCCTCATTTGCCTTTTAGCATCGAGGGGAGATATAATTTGTGGTCTTTGCTCTTCTGTTCACCTCTTCTGCCGGTGGTCGACCCTTGGGTCTGGTGTTCTCACAATGTTTATTGAGGGCTCATTGTGTTGCGTTTTGATCACCTCTGCTGCTGGTATGTTTCCTAGTACTTATAATATTCCATCGATGCATCGTGGTCGACCCTTGGGTCTGGTGTTCTCACAATGTTTATTGAGGACTCGTGTTGTGTTTTGATCATGTCTGCTTTAACACGAAACTGTCAGAGGTTCTTTTATGTGCTCAAATTGTACAAAGGACATAAGCTTTATTATCCAATTGATAGAACTAGGAGGCAATGTGCCTGACAGCAACAGAGCTGGAGCTTGTTAGTGACTCATAGACGATGGCTTGTGCCGGACCCATCAAGATCATAATGCACCTCTTCATGATGCCTCTAGTAACAGACTAACAGTCTGGTCTGGCCAAGTAAGTGGGAATCAATCATGGATAGGGAAGGCAACCTGGTACTCAAAAATTATATGCCGAAGTTGGATGTGTTGGGTCAAAAAGTGAAAATAAACTACATGACACATATACTTAAGGACTTAAATGTTCTTTTAAGGACGGATGATGAAGAGGATTCCTTCAGTTGTCATTGGGTGAACATCAGAATGAGAAATAAATATAGAAGTAGGCGCTTATTATTACCTATCCCAAGATCAGAGATCCCTGGTAAAATAACACCTAATCATTAAACATGGGAGTTAAAAAAGATACTTTTAAATGTAAGAAAAGTGCTGTAATTCAAATTTAGTCATTCCAAAATTGCTTGTGACCATGTATATAAGATTTGTTTAAATATGATAAATTTAATGCTTATGAGAGATGAAGTTGGGTCGCTTGTTTCAACAGATTGTCAACAGCTATTTTGTGAAACAAAGAGCTATAACTATCACTTTTTAACCATTTCTATTTTCAGCCACTCACTTTAACTCAGTTTTCTTCATTTGCTGCTAATTATTCAAGGGTCTATCTGATTTCTGTTTTGTTTGAGCTTCGATCACATTTTGCATGCATATAAGATGTATTATTTTCTTTGAAAAAAGAGGCCTAAAAAACAGGGTGTGTCTTATATGTTGATGGTCAGTTTTGATTACTTTTATTTCTGCAAATTTTTGCACATGGATATTATGTTTTGTCATTGACTATCAGATCTGTAGAAATGTGGTTTTACAGGAAGTTGAGAATACCATGGACAGCTAAGAAGAGTAATGAAAATGTTCTGAAAGAAGTCAAAGCAAAAAGAGAGCTAATTTCCAATATTAGGAAGAAACAATCATCATTTTTTGGCCATGTAATGAGAAGAGAACAACTGGAATATATTGTAACAACTGGGAAAATTGAGGGATGAAGAGATAGAGGGAAGCAAAGAGAAAAAATACCAGACAGCTTAAGAGAATGGCTTGGCAGAAGGTCAACAACAGAGATGATAAATAACTGTTGAGATCGAAAATTGTGGAGAGACATGATCACCTATGCCAGCAGGCCCGGTACTTGATGATCACATCTGTGTTTGTTTACTTTCCAAATTATGTTAAGGATTTCAGTTTGCTAAATTTCTGCTGTTGGATGTTGTAAATATGTTGGCAAGTTATGGCTGGAAAACAATGCTGGCATTGTGATAGCACAGCATACAAGCTATGTGTGAATGAGCATGTTAAAAAACATGTTTTTATGCGGCTGTGCTGGTGAGACAAAATCACTGCCACTTTTGATATTTATGAAGTGTGGCATTGGTAATGTGGGCAGCAGGGATGGTGCAGAGGTCAATTTGTTGTCTTAGAGCTCAGATTCTGACTTGGAAATATTTCACGTGATTCTTCATTTAGCTCTGGATATAAATGTTTGTGTTTTGGTGCTGATAAAAAGGTATTAAGATTCTTTCCTAGTTATTGTTCTCTTCTTCAGCGTTTAAGTCTTGTGATCATGCAAACTTGACTCTGTCCTGTGTCATCATAGAGAGGTGAAAGATTAACAACATGACACATGATGAGTTGGTCACATGGTTGGTACTCGTGTGTTTGTGTGCCCTGATTTTTCACCTAAACCTGCAGGTGGCTGACATACTCAAGTCTTCGGCAGGCTGGTTTCCTGATTAGATTAGGTATTTGTTGAAAATAGACCTATGTATTACTTTATATTTGAAATACTGTAAATTACTTATAATATTCAGTGATAATGTTTTTTTCCCCTAAAAATTATGTACAAAAAAGGGAGTACACTTTATACACTGGCAAATACGAGAGATTTATATATCTATTTGTGTGGATACTATATTTATTTTCTTTTCATTTCTACTGGCTTGGTCAGACTAGTCAGTTTGTTTCCATCGACACTAAAGGGAGGTGGAGCAGAATCTAGGCCAGCCACTGCTCGCTAATCCTAACACAAACAGCCAGAATCACTGACCAATTACAGTCCAGGCGATGTCTGGTATCTTGACCCAATAAGATTTCTTAGAAAAGCACTGTATACTACAAAGAAACAGTAACCAAAAACAATTAGAATACAACAGACATAACACCAATTCTGAGGTAGACACAGAAACAACAAATAATTTTGAAATATAACACAGGTACCAGCAAACAGAACCCTGCAGCAAGGAATCAGAAAAGATGGAAAAGAAAAACTTTGCAAAATATTAAATTCCAAAGAAACTAATATATAAGCAGCAAACAACAGAGCTTTCAACTCAAATGTTAAGGCGGTCCTATTATATGGCTGTGAAACATGGAGAATAACAAAATTGACAATCACGAAGGTACAGACTTTCATTAATGGATGCTTGCGCAGAATAAAGGGATGGAAATGGCAGGACAAAGTCACTAACGTGGAATTATGGAAATGTACCGGTCAAATACCAGTGGATAAAGAGATACAGCGCAGACGATGGCGATGGATAGGACACACACTACGGAAGCCAACTGAGAGTATTACACAACAGGCCCTTTTTTGGAATCCCCAGGGGAAAAGACAAAGAGGAAGACCAAGGAATTCTTGGAGAAGACAGATCGAAGCAGAGATGAAGATGATGGGGAAGACATGGAATGATCTTAAAAGAATTGCAAAAAAACAGAACGACTTGGAAAGTGTTTGTTGAAGACCTATGCTCCACTGGGAGCTAAAAGGTAGAAGAAGCAGAAGAAGAAGAAGAAGAAGAAACGACAGAGCATGTAAAATGAATACCATGAAAATAAGCACTGAAAGAAGTTATTTGTATCGATAGGAAGACAAAAGATGACATTAAACATAGCTATAGAAACACCAAGCTATAAAACAAGTAACAGACTAAATATCTGGGAAGAGCATTCTCTGAATATGGTAAAATCAATAATTAAATAGAAATATGATGCAACAAGGCAAAACAAATATTGGGACAGCTATCCCCTATTCTAACACAAAGCAATACCTAATACCACCAAGAAACATCTTAAACAGAGCAAATTATTCCAATATTAAGCAAACAGTGCCAAATATGGTCACTTAGGACTAAACATAAAAGAAAGCTTGTTACCACAGAGATGAGATACCTGAGAACAGTGCTTGGAGTGACCAGAAAAGTCGGAATCATAAATACTATTATAAGAGACAGAGTAGGCATTGAACCAATCCTTCGCTACATACAGAAACAACGTATAAACTGATTTGCCAATCTAGAAAGAGTACCATGTGATTCTTTATCATACAAAGAATATTTTAAAAGAGAAGGCAGACCCAGAGTAAGATCAACATCAAAAAAGCACTACAATAACAAAAATTGGCAATGATTAAAGCCCCCAAAAGGGTGAGAACTAGAACATTTTATCTCCCTTGACATGAATGGATACAAGAGGAAATGAAAACAAAAGGAGAGAAAGAAAACCACAGAGTAAAGTCAAGAAAATTGCATTGTCCCTTAAAGCAGTGCAGCACAAGAGTATGAAAAAACAAGAAGAAAAAACCAATTCACTCACTTTTGTAGCATCATCACTAGTGACAAATGTCACAGCAGTTCCTGTTTTAGAAGCTCTGGCTGTACGACCAATACGATGAATGTAATCATCAGCGGTATTCGGATAATCAAAATTGATCACAAGTTTTATGTCATTGACATCTGAAAGGAAAATTTCGGATATCAAAATTGATCACAAGTTTTATGTCATTGACATCTGAAAGGAAAATTTCGGATATCAAAATTGATCACAAGTTTTATGTCATTGACATCTGAAAGGAAAATTTCGGATATCAAAATTGATCACATGTTTTATGTCATTGACACCTGAAAGGAAATAGCAAAAAGAAGAAAAAAAAAATGTTGGATAAAATTCCCAACAGCAAATATTTTTCAGTCCCCTTTTATTTTAACTTCACTTACCTGTGGCCCATCCTCAATCTTTATTTTTATTTCATGGAAAGCAGTTTGGCTAATTACTTTCCACTCCTCTCCCCTCTCTTGTGGTCATTCTGTGTCACCCCAATTATGGAGCAAAGACAGGGATTCCACTGAACTAAGTCTTTTTTTCTATATTTTCTTCTTTATACATACTATTTTTAGTTACCTTCTATAATGTAGTTAGATCTTAATACATTTCTGGTGTTCTGTGTGTTCTAATGGTTCTTGTTTTCTAGGGGAGGCTGTAGGTAGGTTGAAATGTCATTATTTTCTATCGTTCTCTTATATAAAGCTGACACTATACATTGTGGTTATGGTTATGGAAGGCCCCGGTATCACTGCAAACGAATTAAAATCCATAATTGCTCAACCGCCCATGCCAGTGGAATTATCCGAATTACTATCTCATCTTCAAAACAAAGAAAGGTTGCTGTAGCCCCCATCATAGCAGTCTCAGCACACGCCAAAAGACATAAAGCGAAACCGCACAGAAAGTGATGATATCGCATGACAGGGAACAGCCAACTGTTCCCTGTCATACGATATCATCATTCATCATAAACCACTGGAATATCGAAACATGATCAAAACTATACATTGTGTTCTCTTTCAGCTCTCACTTTTACTTGAAAATCACTTCCAATATTTTGGAACATACTTTTTTTTTCCCCACCCTAGAAAATTCTTCATTTTTTTTCTAGAACATGTACTTCACTAATCGGCTCCCTCAATGAGATAGAGCTGCTTGCACAGAACAGAGACAAATGGCGAGATTTGATAAAATATCTTTAAAAGAATTGAAAACTGCTAGAACAAGAATTCAGATAAGAGAAGGAGTATCTTGGTCTACGCCTTATAGGCCGGCTACGGCTGGAAAGGTCAATAGATAGATAGATAGAACTTAACTTCCTTTTATACTCCAAGTAAGTTTTAGTTCTTGTTCTTTTGTTCTGGCAACCTGTCTACTGGTGGAGAGTTTCCTTAATGTAAGGAACAGGCAAATAATTGTAGCGCTGCGGTAAAGCTGGTAGCAAGGAGCCAGTAGTGGGGGTGTAACGTACACTCCTACAAGGTATGGTGACAGCTTTACAAAAAAGGAACACAACAAAATACTGACATTTCAGCCTAATCTTTAGTGTAACCCACTCCACTGTACTCTTAAATCTGCCTCAAGCTCAGCTCCACCTTCCTTTCTTGCAAATGCCTAATATGGCACGTAACCACAAGTCATTCTCTCTGGATGTACATACCCCCATTCTATTTGTAGTCTCTGAATGCAGTTCTCTTCTCTCATTAGCGTTCATCCATTAAGTGGGCATGGCTGCGTTGTGTCACTACTTTATGGCAAAGCAGTACTATCTGCATCTTTAGATCAGACACATCCATCTTCAGCATGAGTATATTTTGCTTAGCAATTTTTACCTGGGCAGCTTTATTTCTGGCCCACACTTTTCAAATTTTAACTACCAAGGGTTCTTTAATGTGTGCACTTGCTTAAGTAACATCCTGTTTTTTTGCTGTTACCTGAGAGGGCTAGACATTTGATCTGAATACCCAGAGAGTAAAGGAAGTTAATGCCACAAGGAAATAATGGAATTAACCCTAGATTACAATGTTGTAAAAATGACCACATCATAATACAGATTCTTCCAAATTTGACAATTTTCTGTGGTCAAATATTTCCCCCTTTTGAACATCTTCCTAATAACTACTTCCGGTGACCCCTGAGTGTTTGATTTGTTTCCCTTGGTGTTGGGTTTTTTTTTTGTTGAAAGAGATACAATCTTGTATAATGCAACAAAAATTTGCCAAATTTCAAGAAATTGGTAGTTTTCCCTTTGTGACCAAGGAAATTTTCTTGGCCGTCACCTGACATCAAACAACACGTTTGTAACGCAGGAAACGCAGTGAATAACGCTATGAGGTAGCCGAACATGCTGACGGACTTATGGTGGCCATATCAATAGACAGTGTAACATGCCCCGTCCATACAGTCAAATTTCAGGTCATAAATCGACCTGAGCCAAGAAATCAGAGTCCCTGTGCCTCTCCTAGTACAGATACACAGCTGTGAGTTAACTGTATCTTAAAATGTAAACTACTTTTGTAGTTAAAAATTGAATATTGTGCACCAGAAACTCTCAGATGTACCTTTATTTTATCTTTTTGTTACGAGCATTAACTATTGAAGTATCATTCATACACAAATATTGACGTTACCTACAAATGTTATGATTTGTGTGTCTGCTGTCACAAATTGAAACCACTCCCGTAAAAGATCAATTTTAAGAATGAGAGAAATATAGTAGACTCAAGACATCTTTATACATAAAAGCAGCAAAATTTCCAAGAATAGAACAAAAATGTCATTTGAGATGAAAACAAACAGCTGTGGATAATCTCACTGAAACATGAAAGACAGTAGGATTCAATCCCAACCGACGGTTTCCAGTTCACCCAGCCTTTGATGGGTACCGGATTTTTTATGGGAAAGTAAAACGGCATGGCATAATACCAACTACATTACCCCAAAAATCATGTGCCAAAGGTCTGTAAAATTTATAGCCACTAACACCATATTCCCTATACGCCAATTGGCATGACTGGGGTACTTTACTTTTTTTTTACTTAATACAAGACGACTCACCTAGACCTCTAGAAGCAACATCAGTGGCAACAAGAATCTCTGTCTCTCCAGTTTTGAAACCTGAAGGTTACATTAGTTTAATTTACTGATTTACCAACAAAAGAATAAAGTATATGAATCAGAAACTATCAATCATTCAATATATATATATAATCAGAAACTATCAATCATTCGATATATATATATATATAACTGGAAATGTAATTCATCATCACGTGCCTTCTCCACAACGAAGGTTGGCTACCATGGATCGCCATTCTACTCTGTTTCTTGCTTTGATGGTGCAGGTTGACATAGATTGACTTGTCCATCTTTTGATGTTACTAGTCCATGTTAGTCTTGGTCTGCCTCTGCCTCTTTTCCCTTGTATTTTTCCTTCCAATATTACTTTTAGTAGGCTATTGTGTCTTTTAACATGCCCCAAAAATTTCATTTGTCTTGTTGTCTTAATTGTATTTAGTAGTTCTCTTTTAATTTTCAGTTGTTTTAAAACTTCATCGTTTGTTATCTTTTGTTTCCATCCAATTCTACCTATTCTTCTATAAATCCACATTTCAAAGGCTTCAATTTTCTGTTCTGTTTTCTTGTCTAATGTCCATGTTTCTGCACCATACAGGAATATTGAGAAGACGTAACATTTTGCCATTCTTAGTTTCAGCCCTGCTGATATTTGTTTTGTTGTTAGTATATTTTTCATGGCATTAAAATTACTTTTAGCCATACCTATTCTTTTGTTTATTTCAGTTTTGCATTTTCCATGTAATTACTAATACACAAACTCTCATCACTGAGTGCCGTCTCCTCATCAAAGTTTGGCTACCATGGAGCGCCATTCCACTCTCTCTGTCTCTTGCTTTGATGGTGCAGATTGTCATAGGTTGACTTGTCCATCTTTTGATGTTACTCATCCATGTTAGTCTTGGTCTGCCTCTTTAACCTTGTATTTTCCCTTCCAATATTACTTTTGTTAGGCTGTTATGTCTTTTAACATGCCCCAAACATTTCATTTGTCTTGTTCTAATTTTACACAAACTAGCACACCAAAATATATTATACGAATTAAGTCTATTAAAAAAACAACTATTTAAACAAGACATATATTACCATTGCTGGTGTATGTCAAGGGCTCACAACAGAACCAGAGGGATAAATGCTGCTTGATTTAATACAAACTATTATTTGAACATCTAATGCACAAATTAGGGCTATCATTTAAAACAAACTATTATTTGAGCATCTAATGCACAAATTAGGGCTATCATTTTTATACAAACTATTATATGAACATCTAATGCACAAATTAGGGCAATCATTTAATACAAACTATTATTTGAACATCTAATGCATAAATTAGGGCAATCATTTAAAATGCACAAATTAACACATTAAAAATCTAACTGACTAGCACTCTACAAATATTTAAAACTTTGTGTTGAGTTAGCTTATATCAAAAAGTGGTACCTACTTTTCAATGTTTGGTCCCTCATAAGTTGAGTTTTGTCTCCATGTATGGCCATGGCTCTAAAGCTGTAAATAGGTGTCAGACATATACATTGTAAATAGTTGTCAAACATGTACACTGTAAATAGCTTTCAAACATGTACATTGTAAACAGGTGCCTAACGTGTTCATTGTAAATAGGTATCAGATATGTAAATTGTAAATAGGTGTCAAACCTGTGCATTGTAAATAGGGTCAAATATGTACATTGTAAATAGTTGTCAAACATGTACGTTGTAAATAGTTGTCAAACATGTACATTGTAAATAGTTGTCAAACATGTACGTTGTAAATAGGGTCAAACATGTACATTGTAAATAGTTGTCAAACATGTACATTGTAAGAGTCACGTAGATAACACGGATGCTGTTAGAGCTTCCTGTCAGAGAAATAGATCAACAAAACAATTAGCATGAACATATTGGTAAACATTCTCCATAATATGAGCCCATTTTCAAAACATTAACCCTTGATGGCACAATTTCTCTGTTACATTTTTAATGAAACTATCATAAAATTTACCACTCAAAGTATATCCTGTATATTTGAAAAACAATTTTTGTAAAAACCTGTTGGCACAAATCTTGAGAACAATTACACTATTAACTATCTTATTTACGACACTTATATTACCAATGATCTTCAGTATGAATACAGAATGTGACCAACATGGGTCTGAGAATGGATAGCTTGGCCCCTCCATCCCTGCCCAATGGTATTAGAAAAGAATATGATCCTATTAATGACAGGTTGTTCTTGCTATAATCCTGCTCAATCAATCAAAATCCTTTGGATCTCCTATTGCAGCATAGGTTATGGACAAGGTCTCCCCATCTATCATTATTCTTGGACATTTTCTCTACTTCTCTCCAGCCTAGGCCAATGTTCTTGTGGGTTTATATGACCTCTCTCCAGCCTAGGCTAATGTTCTTGGGGGTTTCTATGACCTCTCTCCAGCCTAGGCCAATGTTCTTGGAGGTTTCTATGACCTCTTTCCAGCCTAGGCCAATGTTCTTGGGGTTTCTATGACCTCTCTCCAGCCTAGGCCAATGTTCTTGGGGGTTTATATGACCTCTCTCCAGCCAAGGCCAATGTTCTTGTGGGTTTCTATGACCTCTCTCCAGCCTAGGCTAATGTTCTTGGAAAAACATTTGGACAAAAGAAGCCATATTCAGCATGAGGACATTGATTGAAAAGTACATGTAAGTAAACAAACCAATATATGCCTGCTTCATAGACTACACCAAGGCTTTTGATAGAGTACACCATAATCTACTTAAAGACTGCCTAAAAGATATAAATGTGGATGACACAGACATATGACTAATATGTAATTTGTACTGGGAGCAAACAGCAATAATAAAATATAAAAAGGAGAACTCTACACCCATTGATATAAAAAGAGAGTAAGACAAGGATGCATCCTATCACCAAGCTTGTTTAATCTATTCACTGAGCAAATCTTTAAAAAAAACATGACAGAGATGCTAGGCCTAAACATTAAAGGAAAGATAATCAATAACCTAAGATATGCTGATGATATTGTACTACTAGCAGAAAATCCTAAAGACCTACAACAATTACTTAATGTGATAAACATGACAAGCAAAAAATATGGACTAGATGTGAATATCAAAAAGACTAAAACTATGATCATAAACAAAGAAAATTCTCAAGACCTACAATTAAATATCACAGTTGAAGGAATACACTTGGAGACAGTTCAGAGCTACAACTACCTGGGACATACTATAACCAGTGATGGAAAATGTAAAACTGAAATAAACAAAAGAACAGGTATGGCAAAAAGTAATTTTAATGCCATGAAAAATATACTAACATCAAAACAAATAACATCGGGGCTAAAACTAAGAATAGCAAAATGTTACATCTTCTCAATATTCCTGTATGGTGCAGAAATATGTACATTAGTCAAGAAAACAGAACAGAAAATTGAAGCTTCTGAAATGTGGATTTATAGAAGAATATGTAGAATTGGATGGAAAGAAAAGAAAAACAAAGTTTTAAAACAACTAAAAATAAAAAAAAGAGAACTACTAAACACAATTAGAACAAGACAAATACAATTTTTGGGGCATGTTAAAAGTTCATGCCTCGCCAAGAAGTAGGCAAAACCATCAAGACAATATCATGTTATTAAAAAAGAAAAACAAAAAAGAAGCTTTCTACTCAACAAAAAAAGTTATTTATTTTTAAATATTTTTTTTTTGCATTACCAGCTATTGTGTTGGTTCAACATTTATTTTAAAGAAGAAAAAAAAAACAGCTTCTTCAGCCTAGTATGAGCACACTGTAACAATAGTTGCAGCATAATAAGCATAAAATGACACTTACCGTAATTTTCTTAGTTTCATTGTAACAAAGTCTGCTTGAGTCTTAGTCTGGGCAAATATTAGAGTCTTTTGAGGACCTTCTTTGCTTGCATTCTGTAGTTCTTCAATTAACCTGCAATAAAACATAACCAATAAGGATTTTAGAAACCTCTTTTATATGCATTGTACCTAACCTTGCATTAAACACTGTGAGTTCAAGTCTATTACCCTAGATCATGATTCCTATCTGTGGGTCACAATTCCACTATACCATTGTAAAAACTACTAAGACTTAAATATTACATTTGAAGTTCCAAAAATAGTATTTTCTTTCAACTTTTGCTACACAGCTGTGTGTTTACCCAAGCAGACACAGGAGAAATCGCATGCAGTAATAATTTCCTGGGTTACATTTGATTTATGGCCTGAAATTTTAATGCATGGCGCCACAGCTACTAGAGGTGTTACATTGTCTATTCACATGGCCGGCATAAATCCGTCAATTCAGCCTGTATGTCCGGCTCCCTCATAGTGTTGTTCGCTGCATATCCTGTGTTACAAAGGTTTGTTTGATGTCTAGCTGATGGCAGAGGAGATTTCCCCCCTCCATCACAAGAAAAAAAAAGGGAAAAAATTGAATGTCTAGAAAATTAAAATTGGCAAAATTTAGAAATAATTTTAAAAAAGCCCCCTTTCTACGTGCATACAGTGACCTTGTCAACAGAATTCAGCGAATCATTTCAGAGGAAGATGTATGTTTATAGCACTCGGAAAAAATGACAATCAACAATAGAAAAAAAAACAAAGAACAATTATGGTTCGAAGAAGGATCGAACCTGTACTCCGTTGCACAGCACCTTGCCACGAAAAGCCAAAAGCTAGGGAACACTGCCAACTTAGCTAACAAAAATTAGCCATCATTGGAGATGTCTTTCACGCAGGTGTTCTCATGACTATAGCATAGGGCTGCGATCACAACCAGAAAAGAAATTCCTTCTTTATCTAAATTACTGCCCAGATAAATGTAAGATTATATGTCTAGTAGAGGTATCTCTCCTTTTGTTATTTGGTTATTACCAATTGCATTAATTCTCATAATTTTGGTCTTATCTCTATTTATTTTTAATCCTAGCTGCTGTAATCTCTCATCAAGTATGCTCATTTTCTAGCATCTTGCATCTGTTAATGATTATATGATAGGAAAGCTATGTCATTAGCAAAGTCTTAAGTCATTAAATTGTTCAAACCACTTTAATAGTTATCTCTCTATGTATTCGATTACTGTTAGAATTCATTCCAACGGTTTTTCTGATTTCATCATTATTTACATGACCTCTTCATGTTTTGTTCACAGCTTTTCTGAGCCTCTCATTTCATATGTTGTCAGTTTTCTTTCCTGATTTTTTAGTCAGAGTCCATGTTTGACATTGAGAGCAAAGAGTTTGAAAAAAGATAAAGAGTTGATCAAGTTCTTTGTTTCTACTGACATAGCAGATTGCTTTAAAATAGGCAAAATTTGGTCTGTAGCTTTGTTAGCACTTTGAACTCATGCTTCAAACTCTCAAGATGATCAATTTAAAGTTTGAAATACACAAATCTATAACTACAATTTGTTTTCTCACTTCTTAATCAGATAATTGCACACAAGGCATTATTTAGTTTGTTCAAGAAACAGAGCAATTCCATTGCCAGGTAAACTAACTGCCATTGTTGTGTCATGTGACAAGTTTATGCAAATCCGTTAAATGAATTACTACCCAGATATGAACAATTATATAAAAAGAGTATTCTTAGAAGACAGAAGTAATAGTAACAAGAAAGAAAAAGACATCACCGCAGTGCATAATAAAGACATGTGGAACGTTATTAAAACAGGTACCTGAATTTAAATATCTGGGAACAATGTCAACCTCAGATGGTAGATGTACAACAGAGGTGAGATGCAAAATGGCTCAGGCTAAAGTAGCTTTCCAAAAAATGATGAAGATACCGTGCAATTCACTTTTGACAATAGAAACATAAATAAAAAAAGAGTTCTTAAATGTTATGTAGAGCCAGTCTTAACATATGGAAGTGAATATGGAGAATAGGACAACAAACAAGAAAATCACTGGAGGCTGTAGAAATGTGGTTTTACAGAAGAATGTTGAGAACACCATGGACAGCTAAGAAGGGTAGTGAAAACATTCTAAACGATGCCAAAGCAAAAAAGAGAGCTAATTTCCAATATTAGGAAGAAACAATCATCATTTTTTGGCCATGAAATGAGAAGAGAACTACTACAATATATTGTGACAACTGGGAAATTGAGGGACGAAGAAATAGAGCAAAGAGAAAAGATACCAGATAACTTAAAATAATGGCTTGGCAGAAGGTCAACAACAGAAATGGTAAATAACTGTCGAGATTTAAACTTGTGGAGAGACATGATCACCTACGCCAGCAGGCATGGTACTTTCATGATCCTTAGAATAAATTATTTAGTCAGCAAATTAGATTTGAGATTAAATGAGAGATCATGAATTAAATAGGTCAGAGATTTCCCCTTGTTTTCTTACGCAAATTTGTCAGGTGTTTTGTATACATAAACACATTGCTAAAGTGTGTAAAAAAAAACTCCAATTTTTCCAGCAAAAACACACGTATTTGAGTGTAGAAAAAGCATTTTTTTTACTAATAGGAAAGAGACATATTTTATGAATATAAGTAGGAACTAAAGAAGTAGACCTGTTTTTGTTAAATATTACAATTGAAAGAAAGAAAATAAACATAAAAAGGTACTGAGCAGCAAGACTCACAGAAAGACAAGACATACTACAATGTTTTGGCAAAAACCTATACCAGGAATATCAAACAAACTATACACGTTAAATAAAACATTCCGAATCAGAATGCACAACAACACAGATCCAATCCCTTGCAAACGACAAAATATATTTCCATCACTTCACAGGAAATGAACCATACCATCCTATATTTACTTACTATGTTTTCTGCACCTATATACCCCCATACAGTATTTAATATTATTTATATTTGATATATGTGCTTATCTCCTCAAATTAAAACCACAGAAACTTACAAAATTAGCACAGTTCAGTAATGAAACATTAAACTAAAGATTTTAATGGGTTATACCTACCTAGAGTACAAGAAGAATACCAGTATTAAACTCTAAAACAAGTCAAACAAGGATGAATAATGACACCACTGTTATTTTAAAAAAAAGTAATAGATTGAAATGAAACAAATGAAGAGACGGTTAAAGGCCACAGAGATGGGATTTCTCAGAAGAATGTTGAAAGTTTCCTGAACAGCTAAAAAGACCAATGAGGAAGTTCTCAAAGAGGCCAACACACAAAGGGAGCTCTTAAGAAACATCAGAAAGAAACGATCAACAATAATCGGGCACATCATGAGAAGAGGAAAGTTGGAATACTTGGTTACAGCAGGCAAAATACAGTCGAACCTGTCTAAGGCGACCATTCACGGGACTTTCAAAAACTGGTCCCATAGGACAGGTGGTCCTGCCTCACAGGTTTCACATAATAAATAGAGCGATAAAAAAAATTTTATCCTAAGCACTATGAAAACTAACCTGCAAATCAGCGTAATCCATGAGTAGAACATAGTGCACATGTCGGTCTACAATAGCCACTGGTTGGACACTTTTCATAAAACACGATAGTTAAACACACAAAAATAAAACACACATACACAGATTCCACTTATACTGTACATGTATCACTTTTGACTTGAAAAAAAATCCAATATGGTAGTCTGTTGTTTGACAGATGAAATAAACGATAAGTTCAATTTTTCTCTCAAGTCCATGATAACGTCTAGTATGTCAGATCTCCCGTTTGTTATTGAATAGGTGCGCTTTTGACACTGGCCATTTCCTATATTGTGTGTAACACTTTTAAAATCCACAAAAATAATTCACTGAGATACTGTACATGTACGTGAATACACTCTAAGCGGGCAATGACTAATTCTTTAGTTAATTCCTGTAATTTATACGGGCCACGCAATGGTCTACTCTGGTCTAGACGGAACCGCGAAGTGATGTCACTTCACGAATCATAGATCTGTGTCTGCCGTGTTTCGCACACCAGTATTGACTGATAAACGTAACACGTCCCACTGTAATCTGGGACTCACTAAATACGTGAAAAACTTGGACACCTGTAGACACCGTCGGATTACCCGCGTGTCGTAAACGGGATAAATAACATTGGCGGCGGTTAATTAGCCTGGTCTCTGGTCGCGTCATACGGTGAGCGCCGTAATCAGTGTTAGCATATAGTAAAAAACTCGGGGAAATTGTAGACCCGGTCCTATAACCAGGGAAACGCTTTAGACAGGTGGTCCTAAGACCAGGTTCGACTGTACAAGGAAAGAGAGATTGCGGACGACAAAAAGAGAAAATACTAGATAGCTTGGTGTCATGGCATGGAAAACAGTCAACAACAGAATTGATATGATGCACTGTAGATAGAAGAGTGTGGAAAAGAACATGATCCCCTACGCCAACCGGTATGGCACATAATGATGATAATTTCAATATTTTAATATTTGGGTCCTACCGAAAAGACTTTCAGTTTCAAAGTCAAAATCGAGTCAATGTTGAGCAACACAATGAGATGGTACTATAAAAAATAAAAGGGAAATATTGAAAAAGTTTATTGATGCTGTCGGGATAGCTCAGTGGTTAGTGAACTGGACTACAAAGGACAAGAGGTAGGGTTCGATCCCTACCGACAGCTTCCGGGTTCACCCAGCCTTAAATGGGTACCGGATTTTTTTCTGGGAAAGTGAAGCGGCACGGGCGTAATACCGACCACATTACCCCAAAAATCATGTGCTGAAGGTCTGTAAAATTTATGGTCACTAACACCATATTCCCTACACGTCACTTAGCGTGACTGGGATACTTTCCTTATTGATACTGTCTGCTGCTTAGCTATACACGAATTGCCATTTTGTGGCCATTCTGAATCAGAAGAAACAGTTAATGAAGGATTTTATTTTGGTGCATGGATAGAAGATTGTGGAAGGATATAATTGCCTACGCCAATCGGTATGGCACATGATGATGATGATGAATATATTGAGTTATGAAGAACTGCACTGGGACTGAGAGTTGGCTAAAGGTAAGATATTGGTCTCTTGAAAGGAAGGTCTCAGGTTTGAATCCTGCCACAAGTAGTGGCAATTTTTATCTTCCAATCCATGATTTCTTTGTAGCTTTACCCTCTTCTGGTCTTTGGGTAGTAAGATCCAATGAGTAACCCTCTTGGATAGTGGTGAGAAACAGGGGGTTTTACAAGCATTTTAAATAACCCTTGGCAGTTAAAGGAGTAGGCCAAAAATTACCTCTGCCTGGGAAAAAATTGTTAAAGTAAAATCTAGAAGACATATGTGTCTGGCCAAAAGGAACAGATCTCGTGGTTTGCCATATAACTAGAGACATGCATCCACGCCCACTCAATAGGTAAACGCTAAGAAGTAGAGATGTAGAAAAAATGAACAAAGAACAAAAATTGGGGCATAAAAAGAACTAAAATCAAATCTGCTAGATAGATTTGCTCCTGCTGTTGCAAACATAAAGTTCAGGAAAAGAATCAAGACCCTCTCAACCATTTTTCAGAAAAGATTCAGTTTTAAAAAAATAATGGACCTTCCCAATAAGAAATTCTGAACATATACAAACTAACAAGTAGATACTTACAACTGAAGCTTTTCCTGCCTATCACACACCTTAACAATTTGTTGGATGTTGGGGTTGGCCATAAGCTCAACGGAACCAATGTTGACCTGTGTGAATTCTCCAAGAAAATCATGGGCCAGTTGCTGAATTTCTAGCGGCCATGTTGCACTCCACATCAGCATCTGTCTGTCAGGCTGAGTCACATTAAACAATTTGTGAGAGACAAATACAACAGCACTTGAGAGATGATTAAACAACTTGTGAGAGATAAATACAACAGCAGTTGAGAGATGATTAAACAACTTGTGAGAGACAAATACAACAGCGCCTGGGAGATGATTAAACAGCTTGTGAGAGACAAATACAACAGCACTTGAGAGATAATTAAACAATTTGTGAGAGACAAATACAACAACACTTGAAAGATAATTAAACAATTTGTGAGAGACAAATACAACAGCACTTGAGAGATAATTAAAAAATTTGTGAGAGACAAATACAACAGCACTTGAGAGATGATTAAACAACTTGTGAAAGACAAATACAAGAGCACTTGAGAGATGATTAAACAACTTGTGAGAGACAAATACAACAGCACTTGAGAGATTATTAAACAACTTGTGAGAGACAAATACAACAGCGCCTGGGAGATGATTAAACAGCTTGTGAGAGACAAATACAACAGCACTTGAGAGATAATTAAACAATTTGTGAGAGACAAATACAAGACCACTTGAAAGATAATTAAACAATTTGTGAGAGACAAATACAACAGCACTTGAGAGATAATTAAACAATTTGTGAGAGACAAATACAAGACCACTTGAAATATAATTAAACAATTTGTGAGAGACAAATACAGCAACACTTGAAAGATAATTAAACAATTTGTGAGAGACAAATACAACAGCACTTGAGAGATAATTAAACAATTTGTGAGAGACAAATACAACAGCACTTTAGAGATGATTAAACAACTTGTGAAAGACAAATACAACAGCACTTGAGAGATGATTAAACAACTTGTGAAAGACAAATACAAGAGCACTTGAGAGATGATTAAACAACTTGTGAAAGACAAATACAACAGCGCCTGGGAGACTATTAAACAACTTGTGAGAGACAAATACAACAGCGCCTGGGAGATGATTAAACAGCTTGTGAGAGACAAATACAACAGCACTTGAGAGATAATTAAACAATTTGTGAGAGACAAATACAAGACCACTTGAAAGATAATTAAACAATTTGTGAGAGACAAATACAACAGCACTTGAGAGATAATTAAACAATTTGTGAGAGACAAATACAAGACCACTTGAAAGATAATTAAACAATTTGTGAGAGACAAATACAACAACACTTGAAAGATAATTAAACAATTTGTGAGAGACAAATACAACAGCACTTGAGAGATAATTAAACAATTTGTGAGAGACAAATACAAGACCACTTGAAAGATAATTAAACAATTTGTGAGAGACAAATACAACAGCACTTGAGAGATAATTAAACAATTTGTGAGAGACAAATACAACAGCACTTTAGAGATGATTAAACAACTTGTGAGAGACAAATACAACAGCACTTGAGAGATGATTAAACAACTTGTGAAAGACAAATACAAGAGCACTTGAGAGATGATTAAACAACTTGTGAAAGACAAATACAAGAGCACTTGAGAGATGATTAAACAACTTGTGAGAGACAAATACAACAGCACCTGGGAGATTATTAAACAACTTGTGAGAGACAAATACAACAGCGCCTGGGAGATGATTAAACAGCTTGTGAGAGACAAATACAACAGCACTTGAGAGATAATTAAACAATTTGTGAGAGACAAATACAAGACCACTTGAAAGATAATTAAACAATTTGTGAGAGACAAATACAACAGCACTTGAGAGATAATTAAACAATTTGTGAGAGACAAATACAACAGCACTTGAGAGATGATTAAACATCTTGTGAAAGACAAATACAAGAGCACTTGAGAGATTATTAAACAACTTGTGAGAGACAAATAGACAGCACCTGAGTGATGATTAAACAACTTGTGAGAGACAAATACAAGAGCACTTGAATTGTGGTTAAAGAGCCTGTGAGAGACAAATACAACACCACTTGAGAGATAACTAAACAACTTGTGAGAGACAAATACAAGAGCACTTGAGAGATGATTAAACAACTTGTGAGAGACAAATACAACAGCACTTGAGAGATGACTAAACAACTTGTGAGAGACAAATACAACAGCACTTGAGAGATGACTAAACAACTTGTGAGAGACAAATACAACAGCACTTGAGAGATGATTAAACAACTTGTGAGAGACAAATACAACAGCACTTGAGAGATGACTAAACAACTTGTGAGAGACAAACAAATACAACAGCACTTGAGAGATGACTAAACAACTTGTGAGAGACAAACAAATACAACAGCACTTGAGAGATGATTAAACAACTTATGAGAGACAAATACAAGAGCACTTGAATTGTGGTTAAATCCTCCTCAGCAATTCCCTCAGTGTCCAGCGACTGACGACTCCAGTTCTATGTTGGTTGATAAGTCTTCTTACACGGCCACTAAGTGTCTCATTTCTGGCTGTGCCCAACTTAACTCCAATTTCCATCATCCGAAGAAGTGACGTGGATCTGTGTTTGTCGAAGTCATGTGCTCTTCCCACATCTCGGAGGGCATTGATGATGTCTGGCCGATCCATTGGTTGCCATCCTCAATGACAGCGCAGCTAGCCAACCTGTCCGCTCTTTCATTTCCCCGTACTCCCGCATGTCCAGGGACATAGACAAAGGTGACCTTAACTGGTCACTGCCATCGCCTCCACTGTCATGCTACTCGTGGTCATGACGTATGCACCACTGTCTTCCTTGACTATTCTGTTGTTGCGCACAAGGATGGCCTGCCCAAGGTGTCGTCTATTGTAAAAACAATGAAAGCCAGGTGACATATGCTTTGCACTAACCATCTCCTAACACTCACAAAAGAGAAAGTCTGTTCCTTTTTTACATTTAAAAAAAAAATGCTCTCAAAACATATTAACTGCTTGCTAAACTATAATGTTTTTGGTTTTTATAAAATATAGGTAGCAAAAAACATAAAAAACAAGCACCAAGATAAAATTATTTTGTACAAATGTAACAACAGTCCCACTATATGGGACTGAAACATGGATGTTAAATAATACTACAAATAAAAATTATAGTCGTTTGTAAACAAATGTTTCGGGAAATTCTGAACATCAGATGGTACAATGGGATAGGAAATAAAGACATGAGGGAAAGAACAAAATAAAGGTTAATCAAGCAACGTATTATGAATAGAAAATGGAGATGGATTGGACACTCACTAAGAAAACCTGGTGTCATCAGAACAAGACAGTCACTGTCGTGGAACCAATAGGGAATGAGAAAGCTAAAAAGTTCCAGAAATACACGGAGAAAAGAAGTCATGAAACCATCAAAAACATTGACATAGACTGAAAAGAAGTAGATAAAATGTCCAGGAATAGAGGCAGCCTGGGTTAACATTCCAATAAGGGGTCTAAAGAGCTTTGATTGATGTTTTTAGATTTATCGATATTTTTGGATTGATTGATGTTTTTAGTTAAATATATTTGATCTCTTTACCACATACTTTAAATTGTCCACACACAATAATAACTTTCTATCTTGGGGGGATGAATCGATGTATCAAAATGGGTCACTCAAGCGCGAACAAAGCATATATAATAAGACTAAATGGTCCTATTCTAGAAAGACATCTACACATAAGACAGATGTAGTTGGAAGAGGGGACTGACGAGGATGCTTCTGCTGTGACTTTATTTTTGCATCTTTTTTTTTTCTTGCTGTCTCTAAGCATCTTCAATTTTCATGCTATTTTTTTACTAGTGCCTGTAATTTTGTCCGTGGCATATTTCCAGATTTTCACTGTTGCTGTCGAAATGCTTCATGCAAAGCATGAAGGTATTTTTAAATAAGAGTGCTGGTTAACCGATAAATCATGTCTTTGTCACCCGCTCACTGTACAAATGTATTTTGTAATTCTGCCTTATTCCACACATTTCACACGTCTTCATCATCATCATCAAGTACAGGGCCTGCTGGCATAGGTGATCATGTTTCTCCACAACATTCGATCTCGACAGTTATTATCATTTCTCCATATTTTTTTCTCTTTGTTTCCCTGTATCTCTTCGTCCCTCAATTTTCCCAGTTGTTACAATATATTCCAGTTGTTCTCTTCTCATTTCATGGCCAAAAAATGATGATTGTTTCCTCCATATAGGAAATTAGCTCTTTTTGCTTTGACCTCTTTCAGAACGTTTTCATTACTCTTCTTAGCTGTCCATGGTATTCTCAACATTCTTCTGTAAAACCACATTTCTATGAACTCCATTGTTTTTCTTGTCTGTTGTCCTATTGTCCATAATTCACATCCATATGTTGAGACTGGCTCTACATAACATTTAAGAACTCTTTTCTTGTTTCTGTTGTCAAAATTGGATTGCATAGTATCTTCCTCATTTTTTGGAAAGCTTCACACATCTTAGCCATTTCAAATAAATAAATAGCAAGCTACATGATATATATATATATATATATATAGTTATATATAGTTTACTATATATACATATAGTTTAAAAAAGAGATGAGTATTGTTTCTGCTTAAGCATTTGAATGTGATATAGCCATAGGTCTTCCTTCCCATTAGCAGTTAGATACAAACTTATATTTAGCTGGTTTGTTTCACTGATTAGTGTTTTTAACCGACATGCTAACTTTGTATTGGGAAGCCATTACATCATTTCACTTTTTTTTATTTATTGTCCTCTCTGGCTGAAGACAGTACATAGGGTGGAAGTCTGGGTTCTCCATGATTGAAGATTTGCTGTCATTATATCACATAACAAAAATGTTAAAATATTTTAACCTAATTAATCTACGCATTGAAAAGCAAAAACCTTTTGTACTTAACTTCATCGACTTCAAAAAAGCATTTGACAGTATTCATCGAGACTCTTTGTGGAAAATTCTGAAGCAATATGGCTTACCATAAAAAATCATAAATATTATTAAAGACATGTATAATGGTTACACATGTGCAGTTCGAACAGAGGAAGGACTGAGCGAATGTTTCCCAATAGATTAGACTATTCAAATCAAATGTACTATCAACCCTTACGTATGCATGTGAAAGCTGGAAAACAACAAGAGATATAGAGACAAAGTTGAACGCATTCGAAAATAAATGTCTAAGGAAAATACTTGGTATAGCGTGGAATGAATTCAAAACAAACGAGGAAATTAAAGAAATCTCCAATCAACCAATAATATTTTCAGTAATAAAGATGATGGTCATATGTTGGACATGTGATGAGAAGAGATAATAACCGAATAGCAAAGCAAGCCCTCATGTGGGAAAACAACAGGTAAGAGAAAAAGAGGAAGACCCAGAGAGACACTGAGAAGAACATTGCTGAGAGAGGCAAAAGCAGCAGGAATCGGCTCCCTCAATGAGATAGAGCTGCTTGCACAGAACAGAGATAAATGGCGAGATTTGATAAAATATCTTTAAAAGAACTGAAAACTGTTAGAACAAAAATTCAGATAAGAGAAGGAGTATCTTGGTCTACGCCCTATGGGCCGGCTACGGCTCAAAAGGATCATGCAATTAATCTAATCAATCTTACCCTTATTTGTCCCAAAACTTTTCTTATCTGTGGTTCAAATCCCATATCCAACATACGGTCTGCTTCATCCAGAACAACATATGAAGTCCTGTCTAGATTAATAGCCCCCATCTCCATAAAATCAAGAAGACGCCCTGGTGTGGCCACCACTATTTCAGGACCTAGAATTTTTAAAAATACTTATATTCTGAACTGACATATAATCTATAACAGAAATAAACATTAACTGAAAGTGATGATCTCAACAGCTTCAGTTATATAGTTACTGTTCTCTTTTGTGGGGGTTTTTGTCATGTTAAATTCTGACGCAACATTCCCTGCATCAAGAGGGACATACATGATCAGAGTAGGTTATATGGAACTTATTATTATATCCTTTTAGTGAAGCATTTTATTTGTACCTCATCATTCATGTTTCTCTGTGATGACACTGTCATGATGAGTGGTTCTATACAAATGTTTCTCAGGAAGTGACAATGTTGAAGCTTCCTAGATGCACATCTATTGAGTCTGAAGCATTTCCTCTGATCACTTGATTTGTAACAGTGACAAATACAATGCATGAAATCAACAACAGAACTGCTAAAGAGCTGTAGCAATGGAAAATTATGAAGAGACATATCACCTACATAGCAGGCATGGCCCTTGATGATAATGAGAGGGAAGCAACCTGGTACCTAGAATAATTAGAAGTAAAGCGTGTTACACAATTTACAATAGTTAGAAGTGTAGTGTGTGTAACATAATTTATAATAATTGGTGCTACACACTTTGCTTCTAACACCTTCATTATTGTCTCCTCTTAAGTTCAGTATTCCACTGGGACATCTCATTTTTCAGCACTTATGATCTTTCTTTTGGCTATTATTATTGTTATTAATGTCCATGTTTGACATTGATAGGGCAATGTTGGAAACAATAAACTGCCTCCTCCTCTTTTTGTACCAATTATCACATATTTTTTAAATAATGACATTGATTGACAATTATGTTTGAATTATCTTGTCATATTTGTTATTTATTTTACCATTTGCTTGCTTGCTTACATTCGCCCAATGACTAAAGTATTCTAGAGTATTCGTAGACTGTAGAATTCCTCTTCGTCACCCGCCCTTAAAAGGACGTTAAGTGGATGTATCTGCATTGTGTTGTGGTTTGCATTATAACTGTGATATTTGCGCCTTTCGGCCCAACACATCCGACTTCAGCACAACATTTTTGAGTACCTGATTGTCTTCCCTCTTTAATCCCTGCTCGCTTGGCCAGACTAGACAGGTTAGTCTGTTACTGGAGGCACCATGGAGAGGTGGAGCAGGGTCTGGATGGTTTTGGTTCACCGATCCTGGCATAAGCCATCAGCTGTGGATCGCTGGCAACTTCCAGCTCTGGTGCTGGGAGGCGCGCCTTCGCCTCCGTTATTTTACCATTTGAAAATAACATACTATTACATCTCTTATACATCTATTATAAATAAAAAATAGTTTCCACTAAAAATAAATTGAAGTTCTACGTAAAAAAATGTATAGAAACAATTCATGTTACCTTAAAACTATATGGCCCACTGCAAGAATTACAAAAAACAGTAAAATCTATACAGGAAACGACATTGCAGATATAGACAATACTTCAGGCAAACGAAAGATAGATAGTATGTTACCTTCAGATAGGTATTTAGACTGAACCAGTTTTGATTGGCCACCAAACAAACAACAGGATCTAACACCAAGAGGTCGACCATACTCAACAGCAACACCTTTTATTTGCTGGGCTAGTTCACGGGTTGGTGCCATCACAAGGACCTAAAATTAAAAATAATTCCATATACACAAAGCACACAATTTGTCTGTGGGTAAGTATGAGAGGGCTACACCACTACTACTGCAGTGTTAGATACTGCTGTTTTTAGAGCGAAGAGAAAACTATGTTTTTATAAACCATTTTCTATGTGTATATAAAATAATCTATCTATTTATTGAATAAATATGAGAAATGAAAAATATCTTATGCAACAAATCTATGTCAATAGAAATGAGAGAGTTCATCGGTGCTATGTAGAACCAATTCTGACTTATGGAAGCGAATCATGGACAGTAGACAAAAAATGAAAAGATGATTAGAGGCCACAGATGTGATTTCTCAGATGAATGTTGAAAGTTCCCTGGACAGCTAAAAAGACCAATGAGGAAGTTCTCAAAGAGGCCAGCACAAAAAAGCAGCTCTTAAAAACATCAGAAAGAAGCAATCAACATTTTTCGGGCACATCATGAGAAGAGGAAAGTTGGAATACTTGGTTACAACTGGCAAAATAAAAGGAAAGAGAGATCGCGGACGACAAAGAGAGAAAATACTAGATAGCTTGGTGTCATGACAAACAGCCAACAACAGAACTGATATGATGCACTGTAGATAGAAGATTATGGAAGGACATGATCGCCTACGCCAACCGGTATGGCACATGATGATGATGATCTATTTATTGACCTTTTGAGTCATGGCCAGCCCAAAAATAATAGACTGAGATACTCTTTTTCTAAATTTTCTTTCTAGTTAGTCTCAATCCTTGCAAAGATCTGTTATAAAATTTTGCCATTTGTCTCTGTTCTGTGCAACCATCTCGATCTCATTGGGCTTCCGTCTCCAAGATGGCAGATCTAGTCCACGTCCTCTCGATCGCTGCAGAAAGTGCACCCAGGATTTGATTAATTTCAGATCTCCGTTGCACTTTACTGCGTTAAAGTCAAAATGATGATATACTTAATACATCTGTGTCGCTAAAGCGAGGTTGTAGGCCAACAACAGTCTGTTTTTGACAAATCAAGTGTTGTGAATGAGATAAAAGGGGCATAAAGGACTCAGAATGTGTGTTATGTGATTTTTTTTCAATGAAAAAAAAAATTGTTCTACCTTAAGAATTTATTTCTTTTGTATTCTCTGTAATATAAAAATCATTTAGCCATAATGTTGTGTACTATCTTGTGTTGTATTCTTACATCATAAAAATGTAACCATTTTTTATATGGTTTTATTTCTCTGCGTTATACTTCCAAATTATTACTAGCAACTTCTTGGATAAACAGCATTTTGATGACTTACTGAATTATTTAATTCAATAAACAGCAACATTCAGTCTTTCTCTAAAATAAAAGATTCACAAATAATAACTTTGTGTTAGTCCATTGTCAATAAGACTTGTTCATAAAAGGAAAGACAAGGGGTTATGAATAAAATAAAAATAATTATGCTTACAATAGGTCCTTCTCCTTTTCTAATTTGCCTCTGATGTTTGGTGTGCACTAGGGCTGGCAGAATAAACTGTGAACAACAATGAGCTGTTAAAGGTCTAACAAACACATACATAAATGACCAAAGTATACTGTAATTCAATGGAACTTCAACAACTTCCACAGATAACAACCATTAAAGTGTGTACACATTTTTTCCCCCTACTCTGTACATGTACATATATCACTTATATTTTTTTTAAAAAGTAAAAAGCCCCTTTACGACAAGTGGCGTATGGGGAATAAAGTGTCAGTGACCATAATTTTTAGACTTTTGGCACATGATTTTTGGGTTAATGTGGTCAGTATTGCGCCCGTACCGTTTCACCTTACCAGAAAAAAAAAAAAAGTAACCATTTAAGGCTGGAGGAACCGTAGATCAGGATCAAACCCGACCTCTTGTCCTATGTAGTCAAGTTCACTAACCACTGAGCTATCTCGGCTCCCATATATCACTTATGCTGAATAATTTATAAACTAAGAAATCTAAATTGCAAACTTAATAATCATATGTACAGTCAAGAAAAAAAGGGAAGATAAACATGTGTGTATGTGAGGAGAACAAACAAGCATAAGAGACTGTCATCCAGAACTGATAGAATGGGTTTCCATGCCATTTGGGAGAGAAACTGGTGACAAGGGTAGCATGTGGCAGACAGGAAAACGTTTCTGAGAAAAAAATTGCATTTATACAACAGAGAAAGCAAATAAAACAAGAAAATAAAAATAATAGACTAGTTCACTCACCAGTTGAATAAAGCCCAGCAAAATTTAATGGCCATACAAGATAATTCCAATTACTTTCAAAATGCTGTCTGTGGCAGCCTTATTCTCAGCTTTTATTATTTCAGCTGCCCAAATATTTTAGCCTGTATGCTTTTGTCCAGATATTTACTATCAACTAACATGAATTATTTTCTAATCCACAACATATCAAATATGCAATTAACAAAGATATTTCTCATAAGCAAATGGTGAATAAAATATAGATTACTAAATTGTGATAGCAGCCTTTTAAATATTCAGTCCTTTCTTTTTATCTTATAAATTGAAGAGTTCTCGCAGGACCCTCTGTTCTGCTCATGGAATCAGTTTCACCGCAGTCAGGAATTCCCCATATCCACTCCACTCATGTTACAACTTTCACCAAAGCATGTTGGTAAATTCTGTTGATAAGTTCAACTAATATGCAGCCCTAAGTAATCCAATCATAACTAGAACCAGCTTACTCCACCCCTCTCTGTTTGTGAGGAGCTGACATAGTCAAGGCCTGTCCATTCTTTGATGTTATCACTCTACATTTTCTTCAATTTAAATCAATTCTCAGCAAGATGATTATTGCAAGGTAGAACAAACAGGTTAACAAGATACATAGCCATACTACTCAAATTATCCTTTCTTGACTGGACATCTTAATTGTGATCTACGTGCTATCTGTTTTGTCCCTCTTCATTTGTGACATGACCCTGACATACCAATTCCCAGAATATTACCCACATCAACTGAAATACTCAAGATTTAAAGAAGTTTACCCCAAGTGTCTTCCCAGATCCTGTCTGTGCAATTCCCACCATATTCTTGCCTGACAAAGCAAGAGGCCAACCTAGACTCTGTATGGGTGTAGGCTGCGTCCAACCATTTTTTCCAAGCAAGTGGTTGATTTCCTCTAACAGACACATGTGAAATTATATTCATTATATGTTATACAATAATACATTATGCATAATGGTTATTTTAAAAAGTTCTTGATTAAAACAGGTGTTGTTAATAACCAAATACAAAGATATCTGTAAGGTATCCCTATAAAACTTCTTCATTAGTGAAAATTTGCAGTAGTTCATGGCATGGGGAATGATTATTTTAAAAAATGGCACAATAATGAAAAATAAGATGAAGTCAAAGCTAGAAAATAAAAGATACGAGAAAGAAGAAATGAGATCTATGACATAAAAGAGCATGTGTACTCAATGCTGCTGCATGAGCTATTCAAATGTTAAGAGAATCAGTCATGCAAGAAGCTTCTTGGCAAAACAGTATCAGGGCTACTACTGATGAATTGGTTCCATAACTCTTTCTGTACAGAAGCTTTTTATCAATGTAGCGGAAGAGATTTCAGAGACAACATTTTTCATGGTTTTAAGAATCAATCTACATATTTATATTTATCTAACATATAATGTATGAGTTTTTAGATAATTGAACAAGGTATTAGACTTCACCAATACCAAGATGAAACAAGACATGTAAAAAGAATGTGGTTTGATGACAGTTCACACTAATCAAATTGAGAGTGACACACTATGCAGGAAAACGTTCACGGCGCATCGAAGCGTACGTAAAGAGTTATGGCTAGCTCACAGCGTTCATCAAATAATGTAGGTACAGCTGTAAAATGATTATTTGAATAGCAGATGGCAGTAACAGTGAGTAAAAGCACTGTCTTCCCTCAACCACATATCTGAATGGTTCATAGTTCAGTATGTGAGGATAAAATTTCAGAAACATATGAAATTATTTAACAAAATATGTGATGAGGATATATTTATCTAGTTGTCAAGCCTCTCAAAATGGGAGACCAGAGGATTTTCCTGGGAAAGTAGGGAAGTGACATATAGTGCTTGCTGACATCAAACATATATTTGTCCTGATGGTCATGAAAGAAATATGACCACTAATACAATATTCCCAATACACTAATGGTGTGACATTTATCATTTACTGCTAACTTTACCTACCTTGTGTTTTATATTTGCATGTACACGCTTATCTGTACAGACTGTTAGCACTCTGACCTACTTCCTGATGACACAGGAAAATCAAAGAAGAGAGGAATATTCTAGAAGAGGATAAATGTACTCATTTGTTTAACAACAAGCTATGTAGAAAAAAAAAATTCACAATAAGCAGATGTTTCCTACCTGGAAAATTGGCTTCATTAAAGTGTGAAACTGGAATTGGTCTCTGTCCTCTTTGGACTACAATGTTATGGCTTTTGTAAAAGTCATCAATTTCAGCCTGTTTAAAACATAAAAATAATTGTATTAAATATTACAATAGTTAACCTAGCAGAAATTTATTAAAATCAGCAGACTGCTTAAATGAGGTATAACAAAAGTGCAACAAATGAGGGACATTTGGCAATATAGCTTTAAGTTAATATTTCACATTTCTTCCAGTTTTCAACAGACTCTCAATAAATTTCAAAACATCATTTCCAATCTGGCAACTTAATCTGCAATGAAGAACCATTAGAAGTTAATATATTCATGTTTCACGCTGCATATCCATGTTGTATCAAATACTGTATATTTCTGTTGTATCAAAATACTGTATATTTCTGTTGTATCAAAATACTGTATATTTCTGTTGTATCAAAATACTGTATATTTCTGTTGTATCAAAATACTGTATATTTCTGTTGTATCAAAATACTGCATATTTCTGTTGTATCAAAATACTGCATATTTCTGTTGTATCAAAATACTGTATATTTCTGTTGTATCAAAATACTGCATATTTCTGTTGTATCAAAATATTGTATATTTCTGTTGTATCAAAATACTGCATATTTCTGTTGTATCAAAAATACTGTATATATCTGTTGTATCAAAATACTGCATTTCTGTTGTATCAAAATACTGTATATTTCTGTTGTATCAAAATACTGTATATTTCTGTTGTATCAAAATACTGCATATTTTTGTTGTATCAAAATACTGCATATTTTTGTTGTAAAAAATACTGTATATTTCTGTCATTCTGACATAGTACTCAGTGGAACACATTTGTCATCTACTCTATGCCTTGTGAGGGTTTGTATTCTGGATTATAATGGAGACAGAAGGGTATAGTATGGTTTTGATTAGGAGTATCCTACATAGGATGATCACAGACCAAACAGTGGGAAGAACTTTCTTGTTAAAGAGGACACTATGAGGTATTATGGCTACCAAATCCACTACTGCTCAGATATTGTTGTTGTTGTTGCGTTCGCCAGCTTTCATCTCTGACGAAGTCCCTAGAGACTAGAAACTGAATTTTGCATGTTAATCCATTTTTCTCTGGCAGATGTGTGCACAGGTGTCCCTCGCCGCACAGGCAGATAAATCAGACTTCGGAGATACCTCCAGATGAGTAACTGATGTTTCAAGCCGGGTCTTGCTGCTGAGACCAGTTGTGGTTGCCGCTGAGAGAAATCATAAATAAAAATCCCAACCAGGTATGATAAAGATATAAAAAATCAAAGATAAAATAGATGGTCAAAGACAAAAACATGAAATTTATTGTTTTAAAAAATGTGTGTTTGCCTGATAACTACTACTCTTCTTCATCCACCCTGAAAGAAATGTTAAGTAGGTTTGGTTGCGTTGCAGTTTACAACTAGCTATTAAAATAATATACCTGCACCCATCACCTATTGCATTCAACTCCAGCATGGCTTTTTTATATGCCAAACAAGTTATCTTCTCTCTCAATCTCTACTTCTTGACCAGACTCTGCAGTCTGTTACCATAGCAACCACAAGGTAATGGCGGCAGAAATGTAAACAGCCGTTGTTCATGAACAACTCATAAACCACAGACTATTTTTAGATGAGATAAAGAATAGTATCTTAGTCCCTAAGAGACAAATCTATAATGTTAATATTATGTTACCTGATCCGGATATGTTTATATTGTATCTTACCTGATATGTTTATATTGTATCTTACCCTG